>WNWK01020999.1:0-34799 GCA_009830355.1 Cherax destructor | reverse complement strand
GGGGCCCAAAAGGTGGCCCCGGGGGCCCCGCCGCCCAAAAGCCCAAAAGCCCCCCCCGAGCCCAGAGGGAGGGGGCCCGGGGCGCTCAGATTCCACGGCAAACACACCACCGCCAAGAACCTAAATAAAAAGGGGGGTGGCCCAAACCCCTTTCCCCACCTGGGAAACTAGAATGCCTGTGGGGGGAAGCCCCCGGGAAAAAATGGGAAAAAAAAGGGAGGGAGGAGGAGGAGGAAAAAAAAAAAGGGAGGATGGGGGAAAAAGGGGGGAGGGGTTTTTGGGGTAATTGGGTTTTCAGTCTGGGGAAAAGAAAGACCAAGGCCCAAAATTCCCCTAAGACCAATAGCCTATTTATCTCGTCAAGGACCCCCCCCTTAAAAGAGGCATAAAATCCTAGGAAAATATACCGCTGGGGGCCCGGCTGGGGCAGAAGTGAACTCAGTTATTTAAAATTTTTTTTAAATTTTTTTGGTTACTTTAAAAAACATCTTTCCATCACACATTGCCCAAGTTTCAAAAGATAGCCCAAACAAACAAATGAGATAAAATTCCCCTCCATAAAGAGCAAGAGCCCCTTCCAAAAGGTTTGGGTCAAAAAGGTTGGGCTTCCAAGGGAAGGGCCCCGGCTCCAAACCTTTTTGTAATTTTTTTGGGGGGGGGCGGGGTTTTTTAATAGGCAAAAAAATTGGAACCAAATTCCAAAAACCTTCCTTGTATGTGGAAAAACTTCGCAGTGGATGCCTTATTAGTGGAGGTTCCACTGTACGGTGGTACCTCGAGTTATATTTTTTTCTTTTCGAGAATGCTGTTCAAGGGCCACCCCCAAAACAATTTATCCCCAAAAGGGAATAATGTAAAATAGACTAGTCCTTTTACCCCCCCAAAAATATCCCAAAAAAGCTTTTAAAAAAATAAACTTAACTTTTGGGGAGAAACCAACCATTTTGTATTAAGTTTAACATAATACTTTGTTCAAAAAGTCAAATTGTAGAATCCAATAAATTCATAGATTAAAAACTTGATCCTGATATCAACCTTTTTTAAAATGACTCACATCCATCAAACAGCAACTGTAATTATTATACGGCAGACCAAGCAAAGAATTTTTTAAGGGGGCCAAAAATAACATTACCTTTTTTAATTTCAATGTCAGAACATTGAGCAAACATTACGTTTCTCACAGCATTATAATTCCCTGCATACCAGTATGTCTCACCCACTCACTGAGACCTGGCTAAAGCCTGGTACTATGATGTCTATCCTTCCCCTAGTTACACAGCCAACAAACTGTAGGCAGACCAGCAAGGGTTGGAACAGTAATACTACTAAACAATTGTGTAAGTGGCCCCTCGCTATTCAACATTCTTCATTAAATGCTGTTCAAGTGCTGTCCAAAAAAAATTTATTCCCATGGAATGATGTAAATTAGATTAGTCCTTTTCAGCCCCAAAAAAATACATTCAAGCACAAATAATAAACTTAAAAAAAGGGGGGATTTTTGGAGTTTTCGAAAGCAAAAGGCCATGTATCAATAATTTTGCACAAGGGATGACATGGAATATTTTAGCTAAATTTAAATCAAAAAAACCTAAAAAAACCCCACAGTATAAACATCTCCCAAAATTCCCATCTAACATTTACCATTTTAGTGAAAAATTGGGAAAACCCCGAAACTGATGCACACCTAAAAGGGGGATTTGCTGCTCCGTTGATTTCAACATAAATCTCCTACAGGAACGCACAAGTAATGGAATTCAAAACAAAAAAACCCCGCTTGTTTTTTCCAACAATAACAAAACCTACAAAAATCTCCGAAACTAGAACTCCATTGATCACATCTGGATAACACCATATCCCCTTTAAAATCGGGGGATAATCACTGACAACACCACAGACCACTACCCTACCTTTATCCCAGCCTAGTTAAATTTCCCCAAGACACTACTAAAGTTACCTTCAGACTAATAACGAGACAGCTGTTAATAACTTTATAACAGCTATGATTAACATCGACTGGCAAAACATACCAGATACTGATGAATGTATTAATAATTTTCAAAAAAAAAAATCACTACAGTGGACCAGCCCTAAAAACACACCGGAAATCATACAGTTTTGTAAGTATAATATTGTAAGTGCTTGTGAATGTATTTTTGGGGTCTGAAATTGACAAACCTACGTGACATTATTTCTTAAGGAAGTAAATTCGTTCGGTAATGGCACTTGGTAGGCTTCTGGAACGAATTTTCTCGAGGGCGGGGTCCACTGTACCTCTATAACAAACATTGCTCTAAAAAAAAAACTGAACAGATCAAGCAAAGAGACAGAATAGTTCCTGGCTAACACCTAATCCTTAAATCCTTAACACAAATCACCTATATAAAAAACAGTACAGAGTGGGTCAAATAACCAGAGACTACTCTAAGCGTTACTGTCAACCCTACCAGTCTGATAAGGTCAAAAAAATTGTATTATGAGAACAGATTACATAACATAAATGGTGATATGAAAAAGACCTGGAAAACCCTATCTGAAATTCTAGGAACTAAAAAGATACCCAAAAAATTAAAACAATCAAAATTAACTAAATCAAGATGAACCCCGGCTCCCACCAACTGAAAAAACAAACAGACTCAATGTTTTCTTCTCCACTGTATTAAAGAATCTAAGCGAGTAAGATCCCCAAACTCAAACCCCCCCTCCATCAGACTACCTCACCAACACCTACAAGAATAAAACTATTCCTAGCTCCAACCAACCCAACAGAAGTCTCACTCATCATCAACACCCTTAAAAGCAAGGCAGGAGATATAAATAACTTTACCTTTTATGTACAAAAGCTTCTCAAGTAATAAGCCACCATGGGCCCCAAAGAAAGCTCCAAGTGCCAAGCCTGTGGTAAAGAATGTAGAAATATATGGTAGAATTGGAAGGAGATGATAGCAAAAAAGAAAATGGAGTGTAAACACTGAGCTGGCCAGGCTCTAAGGCAAATAACATTCAACCATCTCTTCCATTATGGCCAAAAAAAGGAAATCAAGGACTGTCATTGCGAAAGGTGCAAATGGTCACCCAAAAAAGAGATCTCAAGGCTGGAAAAAGTGGAAACTTTGTTGGTGTTGATCAACGAGAAACAGTTGAGGAGATAGTGTTTTGCAGGCGATAATATGTGAAAAAGCAAGGCAGTTGCATTTATGATCTCGTTAAGAAAATGCCCCCGCACCAGTGCTGGAAAGTGAATGAATTTAAAGCCAGCAAAGGCTGGTTTGACAGATTTAGACGAAGTGTTGTGAGGCAGCCAGTTCTACAAAAAAAAGTGCGGCTGAAAATTACGTGAATGAATTCGTGGGGGACATAGAGGCTGAACAATTCCAACCCCAACAAGGTTCAATTGTGATGAAACAGGCCTGTTTTGGAAGAAAATGCCAAACAGGACCTTCACATTACCAGGAAAAGGCACTCCAGGACATAAGCCTATGAAAGACAGGCTAACTCTTATGCTTTTTAAAACCCCGTGGTGATTTTAAAGTGAAGCCTTTAGTGGTGTATCATTCTGAAAATCCCCGAGCGTTTAAGAGATGCAGTGTCTCCCAAATCTAATTTGTGTGTGATGTGGAAGTCTAACAATAAGGCATGGGTCACTAGGGACATTTTTTTTGAGTGGTTTTAAGAAGTGTTTGGCCCTAGTGTGAAAAAAATATCTCGAGGAAAATAATTTGCCACTTAAGTGCCTCCTGATAATGGACAATGCTCCTGGTCTTCCTCGAGACTTGACAGAGCAAATTGTGGAGGACTTAAAGTTTATCACAGTGAATTCTTGCCCCCTAATACCCTCCTCCTCCAGCCCATGGAACAGGTCATTTGCAACTTTAAAACTCTACACCAAAGCAATGTTTCAAAAGTACTTTGATGTGACCACAGACATGAAAATGAGCCTAAAAAACTTTTGGAAAGATCATTTCCATATCCTGCATTGTGTAAACCTTATAGGTAACGCTTGGGAGGGAGTGACTACCAGGACTTTGAACTCTCCCTGGAGAAAATTGTGGCCAGACTGTGACCTAGAGGGATTTTGAAGGTTTGGGGCTGAGCCTCAGAACCCTGAGCCTGAGCCTGTTGTGCAAGAAATTGTGGAACTGGGCAACTCCATGGGGTTGGAGGTAAGTGGCGAGGATGTGGAACAGTTGGTGGAGGAGCACAATGAAGAGCTAACCACTGAAGATCTGCAAGAGCTTCAACAGCAACAACAGACCACAGATCGGGAAAATGGTCCAGAGGAGAAGGTGGAACAGAAATGGAAGAAGGTGCCTTCTTCAAGGATTAGGGAGATCTGTGCCAAATGGGTTGATGTGCAAGCCTTTATGGATGATTATCACCCTAAACAAGCTGTTGCAGGCAGTGTTGGCCACATGTACAATGAGAATGTGGTGTCCCATTTCAGGGATGTTTTAAAGAAACGATAGATACAGAGCTCCCTGGACAGATTTTTTGTGAGAGAGGGATCCAGTGACTCTCAAGCTGGTCCTAGTGGCATTAAAAGAAAAAGGCCAGTAACCCCAGAAAAGAACTTGGTACCTGCAGTGTTAATGGAAGGGGATTCCCCTTCCAAACACTAGCATACTACTACATCTTCTCCCCTCCTTAACGATGGCGTCGGATAACGATAAATTTGGTTAGCGATACATTTTTACGTCAAAATATTGACTCGGTTTACGATGATTGCTTCGGTTTACGATATTCGTCCCGGACGCGTCGGCGTGGTGCCCAGCTGTGCGGGCACTCCAGGGAGCGTCAGTGTGCTATTGTTTACAAGTGAGCGACCACCACCCACGCATTCATACCAGTACAGTGGACCCCCGAGTATCGTAATTAATCCGTTCCAGGAGCTAGTACAGTGGACCCCCGAGTTTCGTAAAAACTTCACTCCTGAAGTCTGCTCAAGTGCCATTACCGAACGAATTTACTCCCTTAAGGAAAAATTTCACGTAGGTTAGTCTATTTCAGACCCCCAAAAATACACTTCCACAAGAACTTACAAAATTATACTTACATAATTGCACGATTTCCGGGGTATTCGTTAACCGAGGGTCCACTGTACTTAACACGAAGTTTACGAAATTCGAACCATTATTTCCCATAAGAAATAATGTAAATACAATTAATCCTTTCCACAAAAAATATTCACATACTAAATTAAAAACAATATATATATATATACATTTACTTACCTTTATTGAAGAGTTGCACGCATCTGGAAGGTGGAGTTGCTGATAGGGGCAGGGAGTTAGTGGTTGGAAGGGGAATCCCCCTCCAAAAGGACTTCAGGTAACAAGTCCCTCTCTGGGGTTACTTCCCTTCTTGGTCTTTTAATGCCACTAGGACCAGCTTGAGAGTCACCAGACCCCTGCCTGGTAAAGTAACTGTCCAGAGTCCTCTGTTTCTGGCGACCCTTCAACACTTTCCTGAAGTGCAACATGGCTCTGTCACTGAAGTGGCTGCAACTCATTCCACTTTGTACACATCTCCTTAAGCACTGAAGAGGGCACCTCCTTCTGTCTCTCACCCTCCTCCTTTGAAGCAATAACCTCAGCTGTGGTCTGTTGCTGTTCCAGATGAAGCTCTTGCAGCTCTTCAGTTGTTAGCTCTACCCTGTGGGCCTCCACCAACTCTTCCACATCCTCACTACTCACCTCCAACCCCAGGCTGTTCCCCAATGCCACAATATAGTCCACAACAGGCACAGGGTCGTCAGGGTCAAGGTCAGGGTCAGCCTCAAATCCTTCAAAATCCCTCTGTTGGACACAACCTGGCCACAATGGTCTCCAAGCAGAGTTCAAAGTCCTGGAACTCACTCCCTCCCAAGCCTTACCTATAAGGCGTATGCAATGCACAATGTTGAAGTGATCTTTCCAGAACTCTCTTAGGGTCAACTCAGTGTCCGAGGTCACTTCAAAGCACTTCTGAAACAGTGCTTTGGTGTACAGTTGGAAATGACCTGCTGGTCCATGGGCTGGAGGAGAGGAGTGGTGTTAGGAGGCAAGAACTTCACTCTGATGAAATTAAACTTGTCAGACAAACACTCTTGCAAGTTGTGAGGGTGAGCAGGAGCATTGTCCAGTATCAGGAGGCACTTGAGTCCCAATTTCTTTTCCAAGAGGTATTTCTTCACAGTAGGGCCAAACACTCCAGTCACCCATTCCTTGAAAATCTCCGTAGTGACCCATGCCTTGGTGTTAGCCTTCCAATGCACACACAAATTATTCTTGTCAACACTGTGATTCTTGAAGGGTCTGGGATTTTCATAGTGATACACCAGTAAAGGCTTCACTTTAAAATCACCACTAGCATTAGAACAAAACATGAGAGTTAGCCTGTCTTCCATAGGCTTGTGTCCTGGCTGTGCCTTTTCCTCCTGAGTAATGTAGGTCCTGTTGGGCATTTTCTTCCAAAACAGGCCTGTTTCATCACAGTTAAACACTTGTTGGGGGAGGAATTGTTCAGCCTCTACGAACCCCTGGAATTCATGCATCAATTTTTCAGCTGCACGTTTGTCTGAGCTGGCTGCCTCACCATGTCTCACAACACTGTGTATGCCACTACGTTTCTTAAACCTGTCAAACCAGCCTTTGCTGGCTTTAAAATCACTTGCCTCACCACTGGTTGCAGGCATTGTCTTGACAAGATCTGCGTGCAACTTCCTTGCCTTTTCACAAATTATCGCCATGAAAATACTATCACCCGCTCTCTGTTTTCATGGATCCACACCAACAACAACTTCTCAACCTCATCCACTGTTTTCGATCTATTTTTCGTTAACATATCAACCCCTTTTGCAACATTAGCTTCCTTGATCTCATTTCTCTTTGCCAGGATAGAGCTGATAGTAGAAGGGGTTTTGTTGTACATCCTGGCAAGATCACTCAGACGTACGCCACACTCATTTTTTTCTATAATCTCTTTCTTCAGTTCGATGGTGTTCCTCATTTCTTTACCACAGGGGTGCCACTAGAAGCTTCTTTGGACCCATGGTGACTTATTTCACAGTGACAGTCACTAAACCACCAAAAACACCAAATGTAGTGTGAATGTTTGAAAGAGCGTGCTAGGTAATGTTCTCTCAATGGTAAACAACGCTTCACTGGCGGCGTCCTGCGTCCCACGCAGGCGCGGAGCAAGCGGACAGGTCTAATACGTTACGAAACACGAGCCATTTTACGATTCTCGAAATCGAAAAAATCTTACGAAACACGATGTTTACGAAATAGAACCTTACGAAACTCGGGGTCCACTGTATATTGTCATTATTCCGCTGTTTTAGTGCTTGCAACTGCTAAAATAAGCTACCATGGGCCCAAAAGAAAGCTCCTAGTGCCAGCCCTGTGATAAGAGTGTAGCATTCATGCAGGAGTGCAGCATTCATGCAGGGAGTGTAGCATTCATGCAGGGAGTGTAGCATTCATGCAGGAGTGTAGCATTCATGCGGGGAGTGTAGCTTCATGCAGGAGTGTAGCATTCATGCAGGGAGTGTAGCATTCATGCAGAGAGTGTAGCATTCATGGGGTGTAGCATTCATGCAGGGAGTGTAGCATTCATGCAGAGTGAGCTTATGAGTGTGAGCATTCATGCAGGAGTGTAGCATTCATGCAGGAGTGTAGCATTCATGCAGGGAGTGTAGCATTCATGCAGGGAGTGTAGCATTCATGCAGGAGTGTATTCATGAGGAGTGTAGCATTCATGCAGGGAGTGTAGCATTCATGCGGGAGGTGAGTGTAGCATTCATGCAGGGAGTGTAGCATTCATTGCAGGAGTGTAGCAGGCATGCAGCAAGTGTAGCAGGCATGCAGGGAGTGTAGAAGGCATGCAGGGAGTGTAGCAATCATGCAGGAGTGTAGCATTCATGCAGGGAGTGTAGCATTCATGCAGGGAGTGTAGCATTCGTGCAGGGAGTGTAGCAGGCATGCAGGGAGTGTAGCAGGCATGCAGGGAGTGTAGCAGGCATGCAGGGAGTGTAGCAATCATGCAGGGAGTGTAGCATTCATGCAGGGAGTGTAGCATTCATGCAGGGAGTGTAGCAGGCATGCAGGGAGTGTAGCAGGCATGCAGGGAGTGTAGCAGGCATGCAGGGAGTGTAGCATTAAAAGAAAAAAGCCAGTAACCCCAGAAAAGAACTTGCCACCTTCAGTGTTAATGGAAGGGGATTCCCATTCCAAACACTAGCATAGTACTATACTCCATCCTTTTCCCTCCTCCCGTCCTCCACACATCAACAACTCTTCAATAAAAGTAAGTGACATGTTATTGTACTATATTTACATGTAATTTCTTTAATGTTCATTAAATTGTGTATTATTTAATGTCAAAAAATTCTAAAAAAAAATTATTTTACTACTTTTGGAAGTCTGGGACGGATTAATTTTATTTCCATTATTTCTTATGGGGAAAATTGATTCGGTTACAGATACGCCCTCTCTGACGGATTAATAACGTTAACTGAGGTATGACTGTATATTAATTATAGTTCTACATACACAAAACAACATTATTAACAAAAAATAACATTAAATACATAATAAATAAATAACATAATAATAAATAACATTTACTTACGTTAATTGAAGAGGCTTGCTGGCATCTGGAAGATAGGGAGGAGGTTAGTGTTTGGAAGGGAAATCCCCCTCTGTAAGGACTTCAGGTAACAAGTCCCTCTCTGGGGTTACTTCCCTTCTTTGTCTTTTAATCCACTAGGACCAGCTTGAGAGTCAGTAGACCTCTGTCACACAAAATAACTGTGAAGAGTGCTTTGTTTCTGGTGCCTCTTTAACATTTTCCTGAAGTGGGACAAGGTTTTGTCATTGAACAAGTTGCAGATGTTGCTTGTTTGAGCTTGCTCAGGGTGGTGTTTTTCAACAAATGTCTGCAACTTAGTCCACATACAACACATTTCCTTAATCTCTGAAGAAGTTACTACCTCACCCTGTCCATCCTCCTGTGAATCAATTTCCTCTTCTGTCATCTGATGCTGTTCCTGATGAAGCTCTTTCAGCTCTTCAGTGGTTAGGTCTACCCTGTGCTCCTCCACCAACTCTTCCCATCCTCACAACTCACTCCAACCCAGGCTGTTCCCCAATGCCACAATATCTTCGACAACAGGCACAGGGTCCTCAGGGTCAGTCTCAAATCCTTCAAAATCCCTCTTTGAACACAATCCGCCACATTGGTCTCCAAGCAGAGTTCAAAGTCCTGGAAATCACTCCTTCCCAAGCCTTACCTAAGACCTATGCAATGGAAGATATTGAAGTGATCTTTCCAGAACTCTCTTAGGGTCAACCAGTGTCGAGGTCACTACAAGCACTTCTGAAACACTGCTTTGGTGTACAGTTTCTTGAAGTTAGAAATGACCTGCTGGTCCATGGGCTGGATAGAGGAGTGGTGTTAGGAGGCAAGAACTTCACTGTTATGAAATTGAACTCATCAGACAAAAAGTCATCTAAGTTGTGAGGATGAGCAGGAGCATTGTCCAGTACCAGGAGGCACTTGAGTGGCAATTTCTTTTCCAGGAGGTATTTCTTCACACTGGGGCTAAACACTCCAGTGAGCCATTCCAGGAAAATTGCCGTCGTGACCCATGCCTTGGTGTTAGCCTTCCAAAACACCACTCCTCTCATCCAGCCCATGGACCAGCAGGTCATTGCAAACTTCAAGAAACTGTACACCAAAGCAGTGGTTCAGAAGTGCTTTGATGTGACCTCAGACACTGCATTGACCCTAAGAGAGTTCTGGAAAGATCACTTCAATATCGTGCATTGCATAGGCCTTATAGGTAAGGCTTGGGAGGGAGTGGCTTCCAGGACTTTGAACTCTGCTTGGAGACCACTGTGGCCGGATTGTGTTGAAAAGAGGGAATTTGAAGGATTTGAGGCTGACCCTGACCCTGACGACCCTGTGCCTGTTGTGGAAGATATTGTGGCATTGGGGAACAGCCTGGGGTTGGAGGTGAGTGGTGAGGATGTGGAAGAGTTGGTGGAGGAGCACAGGGTAGAGCTAACAACTGAAGAGCTGCAAGAGCTGGAACTGGAACAGCATCAGACCAGAGCTGAGGTTATTACTTCACAGAAGGAGGGGGAGAGAGTGAAGGAGGTGCCTTCTTCAGAGATTAAGGAAATGTGTTCTATGTGGAGTAGGTTGCATTCATTTGTTTAAAAACACCACCCTGAGCAAGTTGAAATGAGCCATCTGTGCAACCACTTCAGTGAAAGAGTCGCCAGAAACAGAGAACTGTGGACAGTTATTTCACGAGGCAGGGATCCAGTGACTCTCAAGCTGGTCCTAGTGGCATTAAAAGACCAAGAAGGAAGTAACCCCAGATAAAGACTTGTTACCTGAAGTCATTTTGGAGGGGGATTTCCCTTCCAACCACTAACACCATGCTCCTGTCGTCCACCCTATCTTCCAGATGCCTGCAACTCTCTTCTATAAAGGTAAGTAAATGTTATTTATTAATCTGTTTTTATTATTTAGTATGTGAATATTTTTGGGTGGAACAGATTAATTGTAATTACATTATTTCTTATGGAAATAAGGTTTCGAATTACGAACTTTTCATGTTAAGAACTAGCTCCTGGAATGGATTAAGTTCGTTAGTCGAGGGACCACTGTATTCTCTTTTTTATGGTCTCATTTGATAGAATGGAAAACATACTACAGAAATATGGATGATTTTGATTAGTTTCATGATGAAAACGACCTTGAAATTGAGCTCAAAGTAGGGAAAATGTTTGATTTTTGCAAATGTTCAAGAGTAAACAAATCACGCCACGCGTCCAATACACATCAATTGGTGAGTCTAATATTCTTCAACAAGTGCACTGATATTATTTATACCATTTTTACAATAATGCAATAGTCTGCATAACAGTAAATCTTCTATTTTTTGAGTGAATAAAAAATCAAAATAGAAAGCAAGAGTAATATAAGAGGGGCCTAAACACGTGACTAATGAACAGATAACATCTTATTTTAGTGCCAGGAATGTCTGCATTATTTATTCTGGACCCTATTTTGAAATTGACAACTGTTTTATTTTGAATGAAATTGGCCAAATTGCCAATTTCTGACCACTTTATTGGGTAGTTGAAATCGGTAAATTGGTGGTTTCTTGTACTCAATCGATAGAACAAATGGAGTTCTAAAGAAATAGCTATGAGTTTGGTCGACTGGAAGAATGGAATTGGCCGAAAATAGGGCTCAAAGTCGGCGAAATTGCCGATGCAAATATATGGCAGAGATCACTAACTTCGCGAGAGCGTAATTCCGTAAGTTTTCCATCAAATCTCATACTTTTGGTGTCATTACCATCGGGAAAAGATTCTCTATCATTTCATAAGAAAAAATACTTTTTTTTTTTAAATTTTGCGACAACAGGAGAGCACTCAGGATTAGGAGTTGCGACAGTCAAAGGGTTAATAACTTCAAAACAGCTATGACAAACATTGACTGGCAAACAGAGATAGACAACTATTCAGATACTGACATATGTGTTAATAATTTTCTTAAAAAGACCCAATACCTCTATAATAAGCATTGCCCTAAAAAAACTAAACAGATCACAGCTCAAAGACTAAACAGTCCCTGGCTAACACCCAGCATTCTCAAATCTATTAATATAAAACACCTATATGAAAAACAGTACAGAATGGGTCAAATAACAAGAGAACAAACAAAATGTTACTCATCAAACCTAATGAGCCTGATAAGAAGGTCAAAAAAATTGTACTATGAGAACAGATTACATAACTTAAAAGGTGATATTTATAAAAAAGACCTGGAAAACCCTATCTGAAATTCTAGGAACTAAAAAGATATCCACTAACAGAACAATCAAACTAACAAAACCAGATGAACTTCTACTCCCACCTACTGAAACAGCAGATTCAATGATTTCTTCTCCACCATAGGAAAAAAGCTGGCAAGCAAAATCCCCAGTTCAAACACTCCACCTAACGATTATCTCACTGGCACCTATCCGAACACACTATTTTTAGCCCCGACCAACCCAATAGAAATCTCACTTACCATCAATACATTAAAAAACAAGGCAGGAGATCTAAATAACTTACCACCTTTTATATACAAAAAAGCTTCTCAAGTTCTCTCACCAATTATTGCAAGACTCTTTAACAAATCCATCGAATCCTCCACCTTCCCATCAATACTCAAAATAGCGAGGGTTATCCCCATACATAAAGGAGGAGATCAGACCTGAATAACTATAGGCCAATATCTAACTTACCCCTTCTCTCCAAAATCTTTGAAAAATTAATTCATAGGCAGAAGTATTCCTACCTCATCTCCCACAACATACTCAACCACTGTCAGTTTGGATTCAGGACTAATAAGAATACAAATGATGCTATTACACACATGCTAGAAATAATTTACACGCTCCGAGAAAAAGAATTCCCAGTGGAAATCTTCATTGAATTACATAAAGCTTTTGATACAGTTGACCATGATCTGTTACACCAAAAATTATCACACTATGGTATAAGAGGGCACTCCCTCAACTACCTAAAATCATACCTTAGCAACAGAAGCCAATATGCGTACACAAATGGAGCTAGCTCAACCATGCAAACTATTACAATAGGTGTACCACAGGGAAGTGTTCTTGGCCCACTTCTCTTTCTCATTTACATTAACGACCTACCAAATGCATCTCAACTACTCAAACCCATACTATTTGCAGATGACACTACATATGTTTTCTCTCACCGAAGCCCAGACATACTAGCCAACACTGTAAATGCTGAATTGCAGAAAATATCTACCTGGATGATGACTAACAAACTTACTCTCAATATTGATAAAACCTATTCCATTCAGTTTGGAAACTGAGCTACAAATGTACCATTTAACATAATGATAAACGGGTCCCTTATCACAAAACTCACAGAGGGAAAATTCTTAGGAATCCATCTTGACAGTGGCCTCAAATTTCAGACACATATACAGTAGGCCCTCATTTAGCACGGTAGTTACGTTCCTGAAAACGTCGTGTTAGCTAAAATCGTGTTAGATAATTAAAAGAACTTATGGGAAAAATAGGGTTACGTTCCTGAGAGTCCCCAAAAAGCCAAACAAGTTTTTTTTCGACCAACAGATCTTACAAATATAAAAGAGAATATGTAATTGTAGTTCATTATCGTGATGTATTATGTTGTTTTTACTGCTTAAGACTACAAATGTAACAGAAATAATAGTATTTACCTTAAATTGTGGGTGCTGATGTTTGTGGATGATTGTGAAGAGAGTGGAGAGTTATGCTGTGGCCCTACTGGGCTGAGGTGGATAGTAGAGATTCTGGAACTGAAGTCGATGGTTGTACTGAGTGTCTCTAACTTTAATAAAGTCATTCAGTAAGTCAGTCCATTCAGTAAGTCAGTTAAGTCATTCAGTATCATTCAGTAAGTCAGTCAGTCAAGTCATTCAGTAAGTCAGTCAGTCAAGTCATTCAGTAAGTCAGTCAGTCAAGTCATTCAGTAAGTCAGTCAGTCAAGTCATTCAGTAAGTCAGTCAGTCAAGTCATTCAGTAAGTCAGTCAGTCAAGTCATTCAGTAAGTCAGTCAGTCAAGTCATTCATTAGTCAGTCAGTCAAGTCATTCAGTAAGTCAGTCAAGCATTCAGTAAGTCAGTCAAGACATTCAGTGAAGTCAGTCAAGACATTCAGTAAGTCAGTCAGGACATTCAGTAAGTCAGTCAAGCATTCAGTAAGTCAGTCAGTCAAGTCATTCAGTAAGTCAGTCAGTCAAGTCATTCAGTAAGTCAAGTCAAGTCAAGTCATTCAGTAAGTCAGTCAGTCAAGTCATTCAGTAAGTCAGTCAGTCAAGTCATTCAGTAAGTCAGTCAGTCAAGTCATTCAGTAAGTCAGTCAAGTCATTCAGTAAGTCAGTAAGTCAGTCAAGTCATTCAGTAAGTCAGTACATCAGTCAAGTCATTCAGTAAGTCAGTCAAAACATTCAGTAAGTCAGTCAAGACATTCAGTAAGTCAGTCAGGACATTCAGTAAGTCAGTCAGTCAAGTCATTCAGTCAGTCAGTCAGTCAGTCAAGTCATTCAGTCAGTCAGTCAAAACATTCAGTAAGTCAGTCAAGACATTCAGTAAGTCAGTCAGGACATTCAGTAAGTCAGTCAGTAAAGTCATTCAGTCAGTCAAGTCATTCAGTCAGTCAAGTCATTCAGTCAGTCAAGTCATTCAGTCAGTCAAGTCATTCATTCAGTCAGTCAAGTCATTCAGTCAGTCAAGTCATTCAGTCAGTCAAGTCATTCAGTCAAGTCATTCAGTAAGTCAGTCCAGTCAGTCAGTAAGTTAGTCACACAAACTTATGTTTACATCTTTTTATGTGTACAAAGTAACACTTCATTACAGCCACAGATTATGTCTTGTCTAATAGACTTAATAAATGCTTATAGCTTTTCTTGCCACTTTGAGCAACACTGGTATGCCTACTGGGTGACATGATTGCTTGGCAAATACAAGATATAGTAATTTAAAGATCAAAACACAATTCACTCTCTCTTCTTGACAAACAGCTGGCTTGACGCGTATGGAATACGAATGCTAGGATGGTGGGGTGTTGTTGGGGGAGGGGTAGCCTGGGAAGGCGGGTGGTCTCCCCAGCTGTTCCACAACATTAGCACCGGCCGCTTGAAGGAATGGTTATTTGTTTTTTCTTCCTGCAACTGTAAGTAAGTTTATTCAGGTATACACAGATACAGTTACAAAGATTCATACATAGCAGCATATGTGTAGAGAACCTAGGATAACCCAAAGTTTGGGTTATCCTAGGTTCTCTAGGATAACACTTTGGGTTATCCTAGGTTCTCTACACATATGCTGCTATGTATGATAATCAATGTAACTATCTCTATACCTGAATAAACTTACAGTTTGTGGGAAGGAAAAATAAATTCCCTTTTCCTCAAAGCATGAGGATTCTTAGAGCGGTAAATAAACTTGGGCTTACACTTGAAATCACCTGATGCATTACCGCAAAGGAGCAAGGTGAAGCGATCCTTTGCTGTCTTGAAGCCTGGTGCACTTTTCTCTTGCTGACTGATATAAGTTCATGTTGGCATTTTCTTCCAGAAAACACTTGTCTTGTCAGCATTAAACACTTGTTGTGGATCATAGCCACCCTCAGTAGGACCCCCACTGACTCAGTGGTTTAACCTACCGCAGGCGACCGCACGCTCAAAATTTTCCCCCTCCAGCGAATCGCGTAATATAAGGTTTACGTCGTGTTAGATAAAAAATGTGCGCAATTCTTCAATCGCTAATACCCAAACGCGCAACATAAAGTCGTGCAAATGAGGGTCTACTGTACAACAAATTTCCAAGAAAGTCTCCAAGACCGTGGGAATACTATCCAAGATACGGTACTATGTTACAACCAGCTCTCCTTATGAATAGTAATAGTAATAGTAGTTTATTTGGACATGATACAAGAGTTACAATTTGTTATGAGATGTTATGAGGTTACATGCCAAAAGCCCTAATATGCAGGGCATTTTGGGCAGACTTAAAATTAACTTAAAACTAAATGGTAAGAATTTTAGTAGAGAGTTTACAATATGAGTATAGTTGAGTATTTAAGCTACGAAATTTGAATAGTTTAGACTATGACATTTTTGAAACATAGTTTTATGCTTTTGTCTTATTTATAAAATTAATTAAATCAGATTAAACAATATGTGTTGTAATAACAAATTATATGGTCATTAGATGAGCTACAAGGAGCACAAGGGTACATAATAAGGATACATGAGGTATAAGTTTCAACATTTGTACTATATTATATTTGGTAAACTATTTCTCATTGAGCAATTAATTAAGGGATTTTGAGGCTAAAAGGAAAGAATTATAGTAGACAGTTTACAATATAAGTATAATTGAGCATTTAACCCTTTGAGGGTCGAGAGGCCCTCTCCCAAACTTGTTCTCAGGGTCGAAAAATTTTCAGAAAAAAAAAAAAAAAAAATTCTCATGAAATGATAGAGAATATTTTTTCCGATCATAACGCCACCTAAATTATGAAATTTGATGGAAAACTAATGGAGTTATGCTCTCGCAAAGTTAGCGGTATCGATGACATTTACTCATCAGCGATTTTGCCCAATTTGAGCCCTATTTTCGGCAAATTGCAATGTTTCAGTCTACTAAAATTATAGCTATTTCGCTAGAACTCCATTTCTTCTATCGATTGAGTACAAGAAACCGCCTATTTACCAATTGCAACTACCCAAGATAGTGGTCAGAAAATGGAAATTTGGCCAATTTCACACAAATTTCAAACAATGCCAATTTCAAAATAGGGTCCAGAATAAACAAGGCAGACACTCCTGGCACTAAAATAACATCTTCTCTGTTCATTAGTCACGTCTCCAGGCCCCTCTTACATTACTTTTGCTTTCCATTTTGAATTTTTATTCTCACATAAAAAATAGAAGATTTACTGTTATGTATACAACTGCATCATTGTAGAAATGGTATAAATAATATCAGTGCAATTGTGCAAGAATATTAGACATGCCAGTTGATGTGTATTGGACGCATGGCGTGATTTGTTTACTCTTGAACATCGACAAAAATCGAACATTTTCACTACTTTGCGCTCAGTTTCAAGGTACTTGTCATCGTAAAACCAATCAAAATCATCTCCATTTCTGTAATATATCTTTCATTCTATCGAATGAGACCAAGAAAACCAGAATACAACCACAAATACCATACGAAAATACACCCAAAAATTCGCTGTTTTAAACAAAAAAACGGTCGGAGTTTTTTTTTTCTCATTATGCACTGTGTGCTCCAGGATTTTTTTATACTGCGCACACTGACCATGCACTAGAATTTAGGCGTACAAGTATGTGACCGACCCTGGCTGCAATGACGTACTAGTACGGGGCCGACCCTCAAAGGGTTAAGCTATGAAATTTTAACATAATTTGAGCATGACATTTTTGATACATAATAGTTTTATAATTTTGGATCATTTTCAGTTTTATATGTCTACATACTAGAATTATTACATCAGATTAAACAAATTAAATCAATAATTTGTTTTGCAATACAGTGGACCCCGAGTTTCGAAAGGTTCTTACTTCGTAAACATTGTGTTTCGTAAGCTTTTTACGACCGCTCGTGTTTCGTAACGTATTAGACCTGTCCGCCTGCTCCGCGCCTGCGCGGGACGCAGGACGCCGCCAGTGAAGCGTTGTTTACCATTGAGAGAACATTACCTAGCGCGCTCTTTCAAACATTCACACTACATTTGGTGTTTTTTTTGGTGCTTTAGTGATTGTCACTGTGAAATAAGTCACCATGGGTCCAAAGAAGCTTCCTAGTGGCACCCCTGTGGTAGCATTCATGGAGGGAGTGTAGCATTCATGCAGGGAGTGTAGCAGGCATGCAGGGAGTTTAGCATTCATGCAGGGAGTTTAGCATTCATGCAGGGAGTGTAGCAGCCATGCAGGGAGTTTAGCAGGTATGCAGGGAGTGTAGCATTCATGCAGGGAGGTTAGCATTCATGCAGGGCGTGTAGCATTCATGCAGGGAGTGTAGCATTCATGCAGGGAGTGTAGCAGGCATGCAGGGAGTATAGCAGGCATGCAGGGAGTGTAGCATTCATGCAGGGAGTGTAGCATTCATGCAGGGAGTGTAGCATTCATGCAGGGAGTGTAGCAGTCATGCAGGAGTGTAGCAGGCATGCAGGAGTGTAGCAGGCATGCAGGGAGTGTAGCAGGCATGCAGGGAGTGTAGCAGGCATGCAGGGAGTGGGGATTTCCCTTCGTAGAGGCTGAAGAATTCCTCCCCCAACAAGTGTTTAATTGTGATGAAACAGGCCTGTTTTGGAAGAAAATGCCCAAGAGGACCTTCATTACTCATTACTCTATCTTCCAGATGCCTGCAACTCTTCAATAAAGGTAAGTAAATGTATATATATATATTGTTTTTAATTATTTTATATGTGAATATTTTTTTGTGGAACGGATTAATTGTATTTACATTATTTCTTATGGGAAATAATGGTTCGAATTTCGAAAACTTCGTGTTAAGTACTAGCTCCTGGAACGGATTAATTACGATACTCGGGGGTCCACTGTACAGTGGTCCCTCGGTTTTCGCCGAAAATTCGTTCCGGAATGCTGCTCAAGTGCCATTACCGAACGAATTTACTTAAGAAATAATGTCACGTAGGTTAGTTTATTTCAGACCCCCAAAAATACACTTGCAACAGCACTTACGAAAATACACTTACATAAATGCACGAAAACCGAGGGACCACTGTAATAGTTTATATGGTCATTAGATGAGTTACAAAGAGCACAAGGGTACATGAGGATGGATTTCTTTATATTAGGTGGTTTATACATTATAAGATATAATATTACATATACATTTTGAGGTATAAGTTTCAACATTTGTACTAGATTATGTTTGATAAATTATTTTTCTTTGAGCAATTTTGTAGGGAGTATTGAGGCTAGGGGAGTAACACAGTGAATAATGTTATTTTTGAGGCAGTGTAAAGTTATTTAATAACTTTGTAGGTAATGTAAAGTAGTGGGTATTTAGTTTTGGGCGAGTAGGTGGTTTTTTAGCAGAGTTTTGAATTGATGTACAGACCGGGTTTCTTTGGTAATCATAGGTAATAAATTCCAAATTTTGGGCCTTAGATATGCATTGCGTTTTGCATAGTGTGAGGTGGACACGGGAACATCGAATAGTGATCTGTGCCTTGTGTTATGTTCATGTGTCCTATTAAGGTTGGTTAGGAGGATTTTGAGTTGTGGGTTAATATTTGAGTTTAGTGTTTTATGTATGTAATAGGCACTGTAAAAAGTATGGATGTCTTGTATGGTGAGTAAGTTCAGACTTTTGAATATAGGTGGAGTATGTTGTCTAGAGTGGGAATTTGTTATCATTCAAACTGCAGCATATCACCCTATATCACTCACTCATTTACCCCTACCTCACCTATGGAATCTGTGCATGGGGTTCAACAACAAAAACTCATCTCAGACCATTAATAACACAACAAAAGGCTGCAGTTAGAATGATAACAAATTCACACTCCAGACAACATAGTCCACCAATACTCAAAAATCTAAACTTACTCACCATACAAGACATCCATACTTTTTACTGTGCCTATTACATAGTACATAGAACACCAAACACAAATATTAACCCACCACTCAAACTTCTCCTTACCAACCTTAACAGGACACATGACCATAACACAAGACACAGATCACTCCTCGATGTTCCCTGTGTCCATCTAATACTATGCAAAAGCTCAATGCACATTAAAGGCCCAAAAATTTGGAATTCATTACTTGTGATTGCCAAAGAAATCCTGCCTGTACCTCAATTCAAAACACTGCTAAAAAATCACCTTCTCACTCAAAATCATTTACTTATCTAATGACCATATAAACTGCAGTTGCAACACAACTAATTGTTTTAATTTGTTTGATCTGATTTAATTAATTGCATTGCTGCAATTAATAAATTATTATGTAAAACTTATATTCAAATTTCACAACTTAAATACACAATTATACTTATTTTGTAAATTATCAACCATAATTTTTTACCATGTAGTCTACTGTTAATTAATTTTAAGAATGCCCACAATGCTCAGCATATTAGGGGCTTTTGGCATGTACACCTCATGTATACCTAAAACTATGTAGTACTATGTATCATGTGTAAATAAAATTATTATTATTATTATTTTTATACTGGACCTAGGTCCAAGATTCATCCTGGACCTGGGTCCAAGATTCATCCTGGACCTGGGTCCAAGATTCATCCTGGACTTGGGTCCAAGATTCATCCTGGACCTGGGTCCAAGATTCATCCTGGACCTGGGTCCAAGATTCATCCTGGACCTGGGTCCAAGATTCATCTGACTTAGTCAAGATTCATCCTGGACCTGGGTCCAAGATTCATCCTGGACCTGGGTCCAAGATTCATCCTGGACCTGGGTCCAAGATTCATCCTGGACCTGGGTCCAAGATTCATCCTGGACCTGGGTCCAAGATTCATCCTGGACCTGGGTCCAAGATTCATCCTGGACCTGGGTCCAAGATTCATCCTGGACCTGGGTCCAAGATTCATCCTGGACCTGGGTCCAAGATTCATCCTGGACCTGGGTCCAAGATTCATCCTGGACCTGGGTCCAAGATTCATCCTGGACCTGGGTCCAAGATTCATCCTGGACCTGGGTCCAAGAGAACATGTAGACCAGGATTAATTACAACAATTGGATATACTGAATATTGAAGACAAGAGTAAAACAACTCAAGTTAAATCAAGTTTATAAAATTGCTCAGTGTCCAGAATATCTTGCTGCTAATTTTGTCAAGGCTGGGAACCACAGCAGTCATAGTACTAGTGGGAGAGAGCAATCATAGTACTAGGGGGAGAAAGCAATCATAGTACTAGGGGGAGACAGCAATCATAGTACTAGGTTGAGACAGCAATCATAGTACTAGGGGGAGACAGCAATCATAGTACTAGGGGAGAGAGCAATCATAGTACTAGGGAGACAGCAATCATAGTACTAGGGAGACAGCAATCATAGTACTAGGGAGACAGCAATCATAGTACTAGGGAGACAGCAATCATAGTATTAGGGAGACAGCAATCATAGTAGTTGGGAGACAGCAATCATAGTACTTGGGGAGACAGCAATCATAGTACTAGGGGGAGAGAGCAATCATAGTACTAGGGGGAGACAGCAATCATAGTACTAGGGGAAGACAGCAATCATAGTAGTACTAGGGGGAGAGAGCCTGGCCACAGTCAGTGGCCAGGCTTCAAACACCTTTTATTGTACAACAATAAAGGAATGGAACAGACTGCCTGCACATGTCAAAGCCAGTCATAGCATGAGCCAGTTCAAGAAGAGAGCTAAAAGGTACCTAATGAATATAGCGACAGAAAGGTACCTAATGAACGATGTGACAGAAAGGTACCTAATGAATGTAGTGACAGAAAGGTACCTAATGAATGATGCGACAGAAAGGTACCTAATGAATGTAGCGACAGAAAGGTACCTAATGAACGTAGTGACAGAAAGGTACCTAATTAATGTAGTGACAGAAAGGTACCTAATGAATGTAGTGACAGAAAGGTACCTAATGAACGTAGCAACAGAAAGGTACCTAATGAATGTAGCGACAGAAAGGTACCTAATGAATGTAGCAACAGAAAGGTGCCTAATGAATGTAGCAACAGAAAGGTACCTAATGAATGTAGCAACAGAAAGGGAGGTGAATGACTTATTATATAGCTAACACACATGTAAATGTAAAAATAACTAATTTTACCTTATTCCTAGTATATCTTATTTATAGTACAATAATAAGATATCATCTTTATAGTATAATAAGGTATTAAAAGAACCCCAATGGAAATAAGTCACTGACTGACTTTTTTGTGTTATCCTAGGTAGTCTACACATATGCTGGTATGTATGATAATCTATGTAACTGTATTTGTGTATACCGGAATACACTTACTTACTTTATTTACTTACTTTACTGGTCGCTAAAGCTCTCGCTTCACACGGCGAGGGTCTGGGTTCGATTCCCAGCCAGGGTAGAAACATTGGGTGTGTTTCTTTACACCTTTACACGGTATTATGACTTGTTATTACTATATCGATGGTACAAGTCACATACCTGGAGCTGCATGAAGACAGTTAAAGGTAAGAAAATATGTTAACTTAGTGGATTAAATGTGTGGTAACAAGTTAAAAGTGTGTGTGACGTGTTCACCATCAGTAAAATGGGTACCTGGGTGTTAGTGGACTGGTGTGGGTCGCATCCTGGGTGTTAATGGACTGGTGTGGGTCGCATCCTGGGTGTTAGTGGACTGGTGTGGGTCGCATCCTGGGTGTTAATGGACTGGTGTGGGTCGCATCCTGGGTGTTAGTGGACAGGTGTGGGTGGCATCCTGGGGACATAACAAGGGGCTTTCTATATAGTAGTATGTCATTGATGTCAGCTATGGTCTGTATGCCATGTATATGTACTGGTAGTAAATAAAGATATTATATTATTATTATTATTATATTATACTTTACTTACTAATACAAGAGAGGTGGTGTGGTTGCCTCAGTGGTTATCTCCACAATAAACTTACTTTATTTACTTACTAATACAAGAGAGGTGGTGTGGTTGCCTCAGTGGTTATCTCCACAATAAACTTACTTTATTTACTTACTTTACTTACTAATACAAGAGGTGGTGTGGTTGCCTCAGTGGTTATCTCCACAATAAACTTACTTTATTTACTTACTTTACTTACTAATACAAGAGAGGTGGTGTGGTTGCCTCAGTGGTTATCTCAACAATAAACTTACTTTATTTACTTACTTTACTTACTAATACAAGAGAGGTGGTGTGGTTGCCTCAGTGGTTATCTCCACAATAAACTTACTTTATTTACTTACTTTACTTACTAATACAAGAGAGGTGGTGTGGTTGCCTCAGTGGTTATCTCCACAATTAACTTACTTTATTTACTTACTTTACTTACTAATACAAGAGAGGTGGTGTGGTTGCCTCAGTGGTTATCTCAACAATAAACTTACTTTATTTACTTACTTTACTTACTAATACAAGAGAGGTGGTGTTGTTGCCTCAGTGGTTATCTCCACAATAAATCTTAACAATATTTGGGCTTCTCAACTTATATAGCCATTAATACAGGTTATGAACTCACTTGTTAGCAGCAGATTAGTTGATATGAGTAGTTGGAAGAGAGTGTTTATTATTATAATCAAAAGAAGCGCTAAACCACAGGGGTTATAAGAGTGTTTAGGCCGACAAAACTGTAAGAGTGAACCTTTGTTTACATAAAATGTTGTTCCCTCCATCAACCCGTCTACACAAACTCTTATAAAACTTTAACAATACCACCTCAACTCATCTACATTAACATTATTTATAAACACAATAATTATTACAATCAATATTAATACTAGGGAAAAAATCAGACACAAAAAAAGGATTTTATACACTATATTACCGCTAAATAATGAAAACATATTGGAACAAACAATAGAGCATCAACATGCGAAAATGGTCACATTTCTATTATATTTATTTAGTTAATTTCCAGCTTTTACAATATTGTGATATTTTTAAATCATCTACAGATTAGTATAATTATTATAATCATGGAGAACGCTAAACCCGAATTATCTACAGATGATACAATAATAATAATAATAATAATAATAATAATAATAATAATAATAATAATAATAATAATAATAATAATAATAATAATAATAATAATAATAATAATAATAATAATAATAATAATAATAATAATATAATAATAATAATAATAATAATAATAATAATAATAATAATAATAATAATAATAATAATAATAATAATAATAATAATAATAATTGTGGAAAATATTGGTATTTTCCGAAAGTTGTAATTGATAAACTTTCCAATATGAACAGATATCCTTAATGTACCGCTGGTGACTTTGTAAATGGTCCAAGTCGGGCCGAAACGTCGTCGTAAGCTACTCCCTTTTATATGTGCGGGTTGTGTGTGTACCGCTGGTAGTTTAACGTCTATGTGGGTATAAGCCAAGAACCATCATACCAGCGGGGAGGAAGCGGGAAGAGGCTGGGCAGAGAGGGGAGTAGTCAGTGAAAACCCAGCCTAGTGACCGGATATCAGGGATGGCTGATGACACAACATATGTCTTCTCTCACCCAAATCCAGTTATACTGGCCAACACCGTTAATGCCGAATTACAGAAAATATCAACATGGATGACGACTAACAAGCTTACTCTCAATACTGACAAGACCTACTTCATACAGTTTGGAAGCAAAGTCACAAATGTTCCACTTAACATAACACTTAATGGTACACCCATCACAAGACTCACAGAGGGAAAATTCCTAGGAATCCACCTTGACAGTAGCCTTAAATTCCAAACACATATACAACAAATTTCCAAGAAAATCTCGAAGACAGTAGGCATATTATCAAAGATACGCTATTATGTACCTCAATCAGCTCTCCTTGCACTATATCATTCACTTATCTACCCGTATCTCACCTATGGAATCTGTGCATGGGGATCAACAACGTTAAATCACCTTAGACCACTCATAACACAACAAAAGGCCGCAGTCAGAATGATAACAAATTCCCACTCTAGACAGCATACTCCACCAATATTCAAAAGTCTCAAACTACTCACCGTAACATTCATACTTACTCTTGTGCCTACTACATATATAAAACTTTACACTCTAATATAAACCCTCCGCTCAAAATTCTCCTCACCAACTTTAACAGGACCCATGAACACAACACATGACACAGATCACTTTTTGATATACCCCGTGTTCATATCAACCTATGTAAAAATTCTATGCACATAAAGGGCCCCAGAATCTGGAATTCATTACCAGTAAATATTAAGATAATCTTGTCTGAAAATCAATTTAAGACTCAACTCAAAAACCACCTACTCCCCCAAAACTAAATGATCATACTATAAACTACTTTGAAAAATGCTCATTATTACTTTCCTATACGATAATCTCAATCTTTAATAATATGTTACTATTATGTTACCCCCTACTCAATCAAAACTAAATACTCATATTATAAGTTAATGTCAAAAATGCTCAATGTTATTTTCCTTAAGATAATCTCAATTCCATATTACCATTCGAGAATCTAAACAACTGTAACAATCTAATATCATCATATAATAATTTAAACAGTAAAATTTCATCATATTGTAATTTTGAAAACAATTTTTAACTAGAATAAACTCAATAAATTTCTCTAATATTAAGTACATAGTCTTTAAGTTACTAGATTAAGCTGCCCCTAATTTACATTGTAATTTACATTGTAACTACCAATACCTATGTAATCTGCAATCTGCAATGAAATAAATTGTACTAAGCAAATTTCCTAAATTTGCTTGTAACAGATAATTGAAATGTAGATATAAACCCACATATAGTAGATATAAATACACAAAAGGCCTAGTGCCTAGGCCTTTTGTGTATCCATATGCTCTTGCGCTACCGTCCACAGGATGGATATGGGGTGCACAATAAACTAGCCACTTCGGTGGCAAAATCTAAATCTAATCTACACATATGCTGCTATGTATGATAATCTATGTAACTGTATTTGTGTATACCTGAATAAACTCACTTACTTACTAAATACTCAATAAGGACAGTCATGAAATTTTCAGAACTAGCATTTATAAAGCCTAAACATAGTACTGGAGGGGCAGATTTGCTTCATTACAGTACGTGTGGTCCTTCTATAGTCATATTTGTTTTCACCACCGTCAGTATTCTTGGGTCACTATAGGCTCCCTGTGTGTTAGTGCAACTGTGTAAAATATTGGTATTTTCCAAAAGCTGTAATTGATAAACTTTCCAATATGAATAGATATCTTTAATGTGCTGTTGGTGGTTCCACGTTTATGTGGACATGAGATTAGAACCATCCAACCATCGCGTGGGTACGCGGAGGGGGATTTTGAGGGGAGGAGGGAGCGGCAGCGAGGGTAGAGGGCGAGGCAGTCACGTGTGGAGAGGCCTAGGCCCAAGATATCAGGGCAGAATGATTTCGGGAATTTGGCGATTGCGTCAGCCTGACCGGACTTAATTACTTCACTTCGTAATATAGAGTGATATCAAAGTGTGTGACGTGTAATTCGTTGGACATTCAGTCCGGAAAGTCCGATATTCGGGCAACAATTTGGTGAAATAATGTGTGATCCCGGCTTAATGGGGTATCGAGATTTAATCCTAATTCGGCCTAATGCGACGACACGACAAGATACGGTCATAAACACTGATTCTGGGTGGTTTTCATAATAGAAGTGACTTGAATATACTTAATGAATACGGTGAGACGTTGAGTCTAGTGAAGCAGATTTATAAATAATTGGAAGTGAAGGTACTGTATGGCGGCACGGACAGGGACGCCATCCCAGAACCGCCATGTTGGATATGGAAGGGATGGCTAACTTCATCTTTACTCATCGACTCTGAATTACGGTATAGAGACGGTGAAAGTGTATAAACTGGTGGGGCGTTAAGCCATAGTGTATATAGTGATTAAATTCATACGGATAAACTGTAATAAAGGGAAATAGCGAGAGGATATGAATCGCTACTCCCGATCAACCGCATGTTAAGTAAACGCCCGGTCCCGTGGGCGTAAGAGAGATCAAGGAAATTAATCTTGTTTGACTCAGCGGGACAACCCATATCATCATCTTGACGGAAGACCTATATCTACTGAGCAAGACCACGAGATCTATCAAAGCACGTCAACAAGAATGCGGCTTCCCCACCGTAAGTACGTATTGTCTTGGTTACCATCTGGCCAGTAGGTATGTTGAGATAATGTGTGTCTGCGGTGGGAATGATAAGGATCTCCAGTGAACACCCAGGAAGCAGCTAAAGGGTGAGTGGATGTTAATTACTTGTGCTCTCTCCTCCTCCTCAATTAGTCCTATATCCTATATCTAAAACCATACAGTCCACTTAAAATTAACAATACCTTAATTATTATTATCTATTCAGATTTATTTACACTGGTCTAGAGCGTAAGTGGGTTCAGAGGGTGGAATAATCGAAGGGAGGAGGAGAGGAGGTGTTGATTCACCGGGAATTCTCCCAGCCGGGTCTTTACCAGATGGCGACCCGGCTCCGGCTCCCTGGCGTGGGAGTGTCAGAACCTGTCTCCCATGGGAGGGGATACCCCTCAGCGGTGGGACCAACTGGTCCCAGGCCTAGCCATATTCCCCTACCAGCACGAGGCATGGAGGTAGACAGATGCTAGGCCTCTGTGGTCTGCCACCTTCCCTAACGGGAAGGGCACGCTTAAGAGCTGCAGATGGTAGCAAGCTCCAGCCTTGGCACCTACCCTGCCCTAAAGGGCTGGGCATGGTGATCGACGAATCGAGGGAGTCATTTCAGTGACCAGGGTGACTCAAGTTTTCTCACATACCTCAAGGGAGTGACTGCGGTAAAATTATACTAGTCGGTCATCTCCCTGGAGATTGTTTGTTGCAAGTGGCAGTAGCCCAGATAGACAATCTCTCTAATTCCCCACAGCGCCCGTTGGTCCGTCCTGAACCGGATGTGATTAGTGAATTAATCATTATTGAATTAATTATTTAATAAATTAGTGACTGATTGTAGGAAGTGAGTATAGAGTACACAGAGTTAATTATGTGGTGGACGTAATTAGTCCAATTAATTGCTAGCACAAGCGTGGCTACGATTTGTGCAAGAGTAAGGTGTGAGGATCACCTTTATAAAAGATTTATTTAATTTGTGCTATCAGTGGTTATTAATTCTATAACCATGGATATTAAAGCCAAGAAAGCATCATTACAAGCTCGCAAGGGCATGTAACAAAGGCGCACCATACGTGTTTGGATTTAGTGAACGAGACGTCGACGAGTGCTATTGACTTGAAAACGAATTTAGAGTTACTAGAATGTAGGTACGTTTCGTACGAGCAGTGGTTCAAAGTCTATGAAATTGAGTTACTGGAGGATTGTTCAACCGATGAGGAACGAGAAACACTGTTACAACAATATTGTGACTTGGAAGAAGTCATTTTTTCTTGCAAAGTTAAGGTACTGGATAAGTTAAAGAGTATGGATGGCGTGGTGGGCAAGCCTCACGCAGTAAATAAGATGTCCCTCCCCAAACTCCCAGAAATACAGTTGTTGTCGTTCCAGCCGGGAGACAGCTGGGAGGAATTTTGGTCCATTTTCAAGGCAATGGTACATGATCGGAGGGATCTGGCAGGTGTTATTAAGCTGATTTATTTAAAGGGACAATTGAGGGTAGATGCCTCTATTCTCATTCGAGCTTTCCCCAATGTAAACGACTCTTATGCAGAAGCTGTTAATCTGTTAGAGAGTACTTATGGTAATGCAGATCAGCGTAGAATGGATCTGATAGCTGCACTAGTTAATTTGAAAATGCCCGAGCACAACTATAAAGGGTTGCAACAATTTCGGGTCAACCTAGAGAGCACTCTCAAGGTCATGGGTAATAAACATAGTCTGGAGAACTCAGAGTGGTTGTTGAGTGGCATGATACAACATAAATTGCACTATAAGACGATATAGTGGTTATCTAACAAGTACCACAAGGGTTACTTTGAGTTGAAGGAAATAAGGACAGGTTTGCAAGAATTAATTGTTCAATTGCAAACTAGCCAACCCACTACCTTCAAGAATGCAAGTCATAATGACGGTGAGTCATCAGTTAAGTTCCCCAAGGGAAAAAATTACCTCAATGATAATAGTTACAACCCATCCAATTAAAGGGATTATGTTGGCACCTATCAAGTGACAGGGACCAGTAGTAAGGGTTCGTCCCAACAAGACAGGAAGAATAAACACCCCAATAAGGGTAACCCGGGGGGTAAACTGTCGAGCCAAGAGAAGAGAGATTGTCTCTTCTGTAACAGAACCCATATCTCTAAACTTTGCGTTACTTATAATTCGTGGGACGCGAAAGCAAAGAGATTGGACGAACTTGACCGGTGCATTAGATTTCTGGGTAATCATAATGTAAGGGATTGTCAGGCCAGACTGAATAATTGTCACCAATGCAATAAAGGCAGACACCACATAGTGATGTGCAAGAGCGGGTGTACTCCTAGTAATGGCAAGGATAATCACCCTGACACCACAGTGGCGCACATAAAACTTGCAGCTAACGTTCGTAATGGTTTAGCTGACGTTGCTTTACCGGTGTTGGACATGACAATTAAGGATAAAAGGCATAAAGCCAAGAGAGTGACAACGTTGTTAGATCAGGGGTCTCAATGTACTTTTATAAAGCGCAGTTGCCTTATGGGGATGGAAGTACGAAGGGGATATCATACAATCTTGAAATTATTGGGCTTCCTCTCGGATAAAAGGGCCCAGTCGTATGACACCGTCTATATAAACGTCGGTCTGGGCAGAGAGAAGACCCAAGTTAATGCGGTAGTCGTGGATAGACTACCAGAGAAGATCTCTACCGTGGGTCTTAATGCCGCCATGCAGAGACTCTCCCAGAATAAGGTGAACCTGGCCCCTCAGTGGTCAATAATGACTCTGTGGGACCAATAGGAGTATTAGTAAGCAGCGACTATTATGCGGCCTTCGTGAAGGGTATGACAGAGGTGTGGAGTCACTCTTCTCAACACGGGTGCAGGCCATGTCATTTATGGCCGGCTTCCTCGCTGTAATGAATGACTGGAGGAAGTCATAAATGCAGAGTACATATTCTTCTATAGAGGATGCCAGTACATAAGTTGTGGGAACTGGACAGTGTGGGATGTAGGTGACGTGACATAGTGAGTCAAAGTTGGCGGCCAGCGGCACCCGCGCGCGCCTGTAGGTGAGGCAGAGAAACTCAAGTGGTAAACAAACGGAGTGCGGAGCCGACGAACACATATTACCTTCCTAATATGTAAGTCAGTAATTACGTGTTATGTAGGGAGAGGCACTGCACACCCACTATATATTTCCATCCGTACAGTGAACATTAATGATATATTAGGACTAGGAGGTACAATGTGAGCTTACCTAGTCAGGTGTGCATCCTAATTTGTGTACTTTGTTTCTTTGCAGCTAGGAGCATTCACTATGTTGTATCTTAATAAAGGATTATCAGCACACACCCGAATGTCTGACAATACAGTATCAGGATTAATGTACATGAGGAAAGTCCAGATAACTCCTTCACTCAGGAACAATACCTGAAGGATGTTATATTCGAGTCTGGACAATACTGGGTGCGACTCCCATGGAAGCTAAACCATCCGGAACTACCCACTAATTACCGGATGGTGTATGATCAATTAAAGGCCCAGCTCCACGAACTGAGTAAGACACCAGAATTGTTGACTGCTTATAATGGAATAATTAATGAACAGTTAAATAATCAGTTCATAGAGGAGGTACTCCCTGAGCAATCCAAGATTCATGGCCACTACTTACCTCATCACGGAGTGAAGAAGGATTCGAAAACCACTCCTTTGAGGATTGTGTTTAATTGTAGTGCCAAGGGTAATAAAGATGTACCTAGTTTGAATGATTGTTTGATGACAGGTCCGTCGCTGACGGAGAAATTGGGAGACGTGTTATTGAATTTCACAGTTAATGATTATGCCTTTACAGCAGACATAAGTAAAGCCTTCCTGAGAGTGGGTTTGCAAGAAACAGATCGGGATTACACAAGATTCCTGTGGCCAGAGGATCCTAGCAATCGACTTAGTCTGCTGAAAACCTTCCGATTCAGAAGTGTTTTGTTTGGCGCTACTTCTAGTCCGTTCCTACTTCAGGCGACGATAAATGCGCATCTTAAACATACAGGTGGTCCACTGAGTGAAATAATGAGTAAACAATTTTATGTGGATAATTTCCTGGGTGTGACGTCAACTGAAGAGGAGCTAATTAGGATATATGAAGGTGCTAATAGCATAATGCAAGGTGCAAATATGCCTCTCAGGAGTGGAATAGTAATTCGTCCAGGTTAAAGAACCGAATAAATAAAGACAATCCTGGAGATGGAGTATCTGGGTGTAGCAATGTATTGGGACTGACTTGGGATACTGAGAGAGACTTGTTATCGTTAAAGCCTAATAATTATAGTATGCCCAAGAAATTAACGAAGAGAGTCCTACTTGCTGAAGTTTCAAAATGCTTCGATCCACTAGGCTTAGTGGCGCCTCTTACAATTCGAGGAAATTATTGGTACAAGAGGCATGGAAGCAGAAGTGTGCTTGGGATGAAATCCTACCTGAGGAATTCGTTAGCAGGTGGGAAGAATTAATTGGTGATTACGAGAAAATTTCAATGTTGGAGTTCCCACGGTGTGTAACACGCCCTGGAGTGCAGAATGTACTCACATTTTTGCAATGCTTGTAAATTAGCATATGGAGCAGTCGCTTATCTTCAATGTGATAAAGACATTTCTCTTGTCATGTCTAAAGCTAAAGTGGCTCCAATTAAATTTCGTACCTTACCTCAGTTGGAATTAACCGCCATTTATGTGGGTGTCAAATTAGCTGATTATATACGGAGTAAATTGCCAGAGATAAATATTAGCGACATCATAATTTGGTCTGATATTGAGGTATCCTTGCAGTGGATCAATAACAGAAACAGCAAGATTGTCTTTGTGCAAAATAGAGTCGCAGAAACTAACCAGATGCAAGAGAAATATGATAGTTTGGGCCAACATAAGTTAACTTTTAATCATATTCCCGGGGCGGAGAACCCAGCTGATCTCTTGTCTCGTGGGTTGACTTATGTAAAATTTGTGAAGACTTTATCGTGGTTTAAAGGGCCCAGTTGGCTGGTGGATAAAATTAATTGGCCTGTTCAAAAGGTGCATATTGCTCCGGTGGAAATTACTGTGAACACGGCTCCAGTCATTGGCCCCTCCTTAGCCATTGATATAAATAGATACTCATCTTTCCCAAAATTGATTAATGTCACGAAGTTGGTGTTTAACTTCATAAACAAGATGAATATCCCATATGATTTTCCTCATCCCCTGAAATACTGGGTACAGAGAGTACAAGGAGAAATCTATGGAGAGGAGATTAAATTACTAAGGGATGGAAAAATTGTGAAAGGTTCAATAATAGAGAAATTGGGGCTATACTTGGAGGATGACGTAATCAGGTGCAGAGGTAGATTGCAAAATGCAAAGTGATATTGAAGACGACACTGACCAGGGGATACCAGAAGAAGAAAGTGTGATCCGGCCTACCAGGAGAACAGCTGTTCAGTCCATGGCAGGCTGGAAACTCCTCTTGCAAGAGGATGCAATTTGAATCGTCTAACAACGAACTCTGCCCGATGCAGTGTGGAAAATATTGTTATTTTCCGAAAGTTATATTCGATAAACTTTCAATATGAAAAGATATCATTAATGTGCTGCTAGTGGTTTGACGTTTATCTGAGTATGAAGATAGAACCATTGAATAGGCGGGGCTTGAGTGGATTCAAGTAGGCGGGCAGTGTACCGGGAATTACCTAGGGTTCGGTACCTACCAGGATGGCAGCAGGAATCTGGCATTTGTGCCAACCAGACAGTGTTTAACAGCCGCAATTCGTAATGTAAAGGGTTATCCATGCATTCAACGCATACTTTGGGACATTAAGTCCGAGAATCACTGTAATAGGGTGATAATTGAGTAAATTGTGACGTGACGAGTAACGCCGGTCTAGGCCTAAACCGGGCGCCGTTGACGTGACTATCTGACTGGATACGGTCACAACCCTGATTCTGGGTGACTTTTGTAAAGGAAGTGATGTGAAATTACTATCAGTATTTGATGGGACGTTAAAGTCCAGTGAATCATCTTTATAAGGAATTGGAGGAGATAAATACCTCGGGTGCCAGCGGTTGAGGGACGCCAGCCGGGAAGCCATGTTGATACATTGGAATGGTAACGGGTTACCATTTTCATCTCGACACATCGACGTTGAAATTTAATAAAGTGAACATTAATGAGAATAAACCAGTGAAACATTAATTTGGCGTGTGAATTAAAGACGATTTGGTGATGTTAATATCACGAGAGAGAATGTGTGCAGTGGTGCTCAGCAACATTCTCATAATGATCATATGTTGACCACCTGATTCTGTCCCGAGAATTGTAGAGGTGTCTTTGCCGGGAGCATAATCGCTACCATGCAAAGACCATGAGACCGACGCGAGGGAACACCAACAAAGCAAATGACTCCCTCACTTACAGCTAAGTACTTGCTTTTTGTATCAGTCTGTTGTCGGCCGATAGGATTGTTATAATTCGCATATGTACCTTAGCTAGGTCAACGATCTACAATGCACATCCATAATGCTGTTAATGGGTGAGTGAAGTTCATGTTAACTTAATTGAGTGTTCTCTCCTCTTCTTTCTACTCTAAAACAGTCAAATCCTCATATACAGTCCACAACCATTATTGTATCGTATGTACTAGTGCGAGTTATTTTTACTTTAAACTGGTCCAGAGCGGACGTGGGTCTAGAGTGTGAGAATATCGAAGGTGGTCGTCTCAGCGACCAGGACGACTCAAGTTTTCTCACACCTCGCGAGTGACTGTGGTAAAATTATACTAGAAGGTCACCTCCCTTTGAGATTATCTGTTTGTAAGTGGCGGTGAAGTCCATACAGGTAATCCCTTAATTCCCCACAGCATGGTTGTAGTCAGTCTTAATGACTGGTGGTAGTCAGTCTTGATGACTGGTGGTAGTCAGTCTTGATGACTGGTTTGGAAATTTGTCTTTGGACTGCCTCCTTGTAAGCTGCCCCCTGGCAAGCACTGTGACACCGACACTGAGACACTCTCTCAGGCTCGCAGTGGCTTATGGGACAGATTTCCTTTAACTGCAGCTGCAAGAATTTCCCAAAACCTGGAGTTACCTGGTGTTTACCTGAGAGAATTCCAGGGGGCAACGCCCCTGCAGCTCGGTCTGTGACCAGACCTCATGTTGGACCAGAACCTGATCAACCAGGCTGTTACTGCCGGCCGCACGCAGTCCAACGTACGAACCACAGCCCGGCTGATCAGGTACCGACTTGAGGTGCCTGTCCAGTGCCTGCTTGAAGACAGCGAGGGGCTTGTTGGTAATCCCCCTGATGTATGCTGGGAGGCAGTTGAACAATCTTGGGCCCCTGACACTTATTGTGTTGTCCCTCAACGTGCTAGTGGCACCCTGCTCTTCATTGGGGGATGTTACATCGCCTGCCGAGTCTTTTGCTTTCGTAGGAGTGATTTTCGTGTGCAAGTTTGGTACTAAGCCCTCGAGAATTTTCCATGTGTATATAATAATGTATCTCTCCCGCCTGCGTTCTAGGGAGTACAGGTTTAGGAACTTCAAGCGTTCCCAGTAGTTGAGGTGGTTTATCGCACTTATGCGTGCGGTGAAGGTTCTCTGCACATTTTCAAGGTCAGCAATTTCCCCTGCCTTGAAAGGTGCAGTTAGTGTGCAGCAATATTCCAGCCTAGATAGAACAAGCGATCTGTAAAGTGTCAACATGGGCTTGGCATCCCTGGTTTTGAAGGTTCTCATTATCCATCCTGTCATTTTTCTAGCAGATGTGATTGCTACGGTGTTATGGTCCTTGAAGGTGAGATCCTCTGACATGATCACTCCCAGGTCTTTGACATTAGTTTTTCGCTCTATTGTGTTGTTGGAATTAGTTTTGTATCCAATGAGATTTTAATTTCTTCACGTTTTCCTTATCTGAGTAATTGAAATTTCTCATCATTGAACTTCATATTGTTTTCTGCAGCCCATTTAAAGATTTGGTTGATGTCTGCTTGAGTCTTGCAGTGTCTTCAACGGTGGACACTGTCATACAGATTCGGGTGTCATCTGCAAAGGAAGCACAGGCACTGTGGCTTATATCCCTGTCTATGTCCGATATGAGGATGAGGAAAGGATGGGAGAGTACTGTGCCTTGTGGAACAGAGCTTTTCACAGTAGCTGCCTCAGACTTTACTCTGTTGACTACTACTCTTTGTGTTCTACTTGTTAGGAAATTATAGATCCATCTACCAACTTTTCCTGTTATTCCTTTATCACGCATTTTGTGTGCTATTACACCATGGTCACACTTTGTCAAAGGCTTTTGCAAAATCTTGTATATAACATCTGCATTCTGTTT
>WNWK01020998.1:0-34800 GCA_009830355.1 Cherax destructor | reverse complement strand
TTCTTTTTTTGGCAAGACAGTAGGAATGAATGATGGTGCAAAATATCCTGATGAAACATTGGTGTAATGAATGCGTAGGAGAAATCAGTAAATGTAGGGGAACCAGGACTTTCAGCATCACCCCCTTCATATTTAAAGGGGGAATTATGAACAGGCTACGGCTCTTTTGAGAACCCAACAACTTGATTGATCACCCCGGCTGGTCTGGGAAAACCTGTTACCACTGTTTCTCTGACAGGAAAACCAAAAATGGTTCCAAAATTTTTTTATTATTTTTACGAGTTACAGTTTGTTGTATTCCAGAAAAAATAATTGGGAAATACCCTTTCCCAATAAAATTTCATCATATTATGTTCCTCAATGAGAACAAGCCACCTTTCAAAAATGTTACTTATACCAGCAATTGACACTTCCTAAAAAAGTATAGATTTAAGGACCGTTTATCTTGTCATTAGAGAACTTTTTTTTTTGTTTTTGGGAATCTGACACTGGGATGGATCGGCATGTTTCTATTCATTCAATGTAATTAAATTTTTATAAATAAATTACAAGATGAATAACTGGTAAACAGTTAAGATATTCATCTATGTTGTGGGGTAATGAGAGATATAACTAGGGGTATCAAGAAAAACTCACTGATGGATGGTGGAGTAGATATATTATGAGAGAGGAATAAAAACCCCCCACACCTCCGTCTGCTTGTGGTCTATCACTTATGGGGGCGTGCCTGGGGGGACCCCACTTGAGGGGGTATTGTGATGTCACACGAAAAGGGACCCATGTAAAACTAAATGATTTATACACCCACACAATGTATTTATGATACTGACACAACAGCTCGGGAGTACGTATGACGCCGGCATACTAACAACCTATAGGGTGAACAGACAGGTGGCACTTGAATCTTCTACAAACACATTATAACTTTGAACTAATCAAGATTAATCTTACTATTGCACCCTTAGTTAATATTTCAAAGAGAAAGTAAAAGATTAGAGTAATGCATTATATATTATTACAATTACAATTTGATTTTGATCATCAATCTGCATTCATGGGCTCTAGGCTTTGAGGAAGAATAAATATTTACAGGGGGAAAAAGTTTTAACAGGAAAGATAGACTCAGCTAGTAAACGGTCATACTGTTAAAAATCAAAACCGGGAGAACTTAACACACAAAAATCTTACTAGATACTGAAATCTGATAACAAAAACACAGTCGATAATTCAGTTCTAACGGATTTTCAAATTTTTTCTATCTTTCTACGATTTTGATCACTTTCCTCTGAAGGAATGAACAAACTGTGGAGTTGATTAACATAATCACTTTCCACTGAAGGAATGAAGGCCGTGGAGGGAGGGATCTCTCCCGGTGAAATAGTTAGCCAAAACACAAATTTGAGCAAGGAGAACGGCTCCCCATTCTTACTGCAGGTAAAAATACTCGACAGATTTTACTTGCAAAGGAATTACCAACGGGGAAATCACTATCTGGAACAAAAGGGAACAACAACTGACACTCTAGTGAATACACTAGCAATAAAAAGGGCTTTCTGCAATTGTTTTTGCATCAGCAGAGATGCTATAACTCATTCAAGGTCTTTCTTAAACAAACCCCCCTGGAGGGAACTACTATTTGAACTAGCAACATTGAAGGATAGCCCCGCATAAAGGGGGGCCCCGGGGATACCTCCGGCCCCCTAGGCATCTGAACGCATCTTTAAACAAGATATTGTAGGCTAATTCCAGACAGGAGTGACAGTAATATAGTGCCTTTCCCCCGGCCTTTGGGGGGGGCCGACAGTACGTTTTTTTGGGGGGGTTTCCCTATAGTATGCCCAAATTCTGGCCCCAATTTTAAACAGAAAACGCTGGGAGGCAACATATGAAAAAATGGGGCTGTGGCCCGTTTAGTATAAAAAAAACCTGCAGTACACACTGCATAAAGAGAAAAAAAAACGCCTTTTTTTTTTAAACAGCGACTTTTAGTTTATTTTTTGTATGGATTTATTGATGTATTCTCATTTTCTTGGTCTATTTTATAGAATGGAAATTTTACAGAAATAAAAAGATTTTGATTGGTTGACAATGGCAAGACCTTGAAATTGAGCTCAAATTAGCAAAAAAGTTGATTTTGCGATGTTCAAAAGTAAACAAATCACACCAGGTCCCAATACACATCAACTGGAGTCTTATATTTGCACAAGTACTCTGCAATTTTTATACCATTTTTACAATGATGCAGTTGTATCAAACAGTAAATCTTCTATTTTTGTGAGAAAAAAAATAAAAATGGAAAGAAAAAAGTAATGGAACAGGGGCCGGGAGCGTGGCAAGAACAGAGAACATGTTATTTATCCAGGAATGTTCCCTTGTTTATTTGGACCCTATTTGAAATTGGCACTTTGAAATTTGTGTGAAATTGGAAAATTGCCTTTTTCTGACCACTATTTTGGGTAGATGAAATTGGAAAAAGGAGTTTCTTCTCCATTCGATAGAAAAATGGAGTTCTGCAAAATAGCTAAATTTTTAGAGACTGACACATTGGAATTTGTCAAAAGGGGCTCAAGGGGTGAAATCGCCGATCGCCAGTGTCATAGATCTGCAATTTGGAAACATATGTTAGTTTTCATAAAACAAAATTTTTGTGGCGTTAGACGGAAAAAACTTTAAAATTTCATAAGAAAAAAATTTTTTTTCCCCAAATTTTTTCCCCCAGGAACATTTTTTCCCAGAAGGCCTGTCCACCCCCCAAAGGGGTTAAAAAACATATTACAAGAACAATCTGAACTTCACATTCCGCATCACTTGGCAAATCTCTGATACAAGGGGGGGAACAAACACATTGCTAAAAAGGCGAGACTTTTTTTCAGCTAAGGATTAAAGAACTTTCATGATTTATTATCAAGGCTCTGAATAGCAGCAAAAGTATTGCCGTTTATTTGAGCTTCATTCCTTGACTGGCAGAAAAACATAGTTATCCTTGAATTTTTTTAACATGATTTTGGGCAATTAACGAAATTTAAATGAGAAAAAATTAATGCAAACAGCAAATAGAACTTATTAATTGTTTAAAAATTTTGGGCAAAAAAACAGTTCAGAAGAAACACACTCAGGGCCCCCTTTTTCGTAACCAATAACGCTTGGGGCCCCCAGTTGGTAAAATTATCCCCCTTTAATGCTTTGTGTAGGTGGGCAGGCCCCCAGGGTTGATGGCGCTGCCTTAGCGTGGGGGTGGGTGGAGGGGGTTCACACGCTGCCCCGCCCGCGTTTGTGGCTTCGCCGTTTTAAAAGCACGTAAATTTCCCCGGGGTGCCTTGAAAAACCCAGGATACCACAGGATGGTGGTATTATCACCAGAACAGAAAACACTGAAGTACAAGGGGGTATAAATGCATGAACTCCGGGCTTACCTCAGACAGCTGGGGGGTTCTCAACCCTTTCACACAGGTTGACGGGTTGGGAATCGTAACAAATTAGTTTGCCAGCTGACGTAATGGGGCTGGCGGGTACTTTCTTCTCCCCAGACTGGTTTTCTCAGAATTTAAACCCCGGGTCACCCCCTCGTGGGTTTTTAAAAAAAATTCAGATGGGGCACTTAGCTGACCAGGAGATATAGTAGATATTGCTTGGATGTAGATATGCGTTGTCAAAGGACACTCCTTGTGGGGTGATTAGTATATTTCAAATTGTAAAGGGGGTGTACCCGCACCCCCTGTCTCTTTGGGTTATCCGGGAGTGGGGGCACCTCACTTGGCGGTATTGTAAAATCACACACAAAAAGGGACCGGCTTTTAAAACTAAGATGATTCTGAACACTACAAAGGTATTTATTCTGAAAAACATTGTCAGTAGCCCCCTTCCCCCCTTCTGGGGTGATCTTCCAAGACCCCTTTGGGATCCTGAAACTGCTGATAGTAGCAATCCCTAAAACAAGTGGTTTTTTCCTGTTTATTTTTTTTTAAATTGATAAATTATGCACGATAAGACATCAACATTGAATAATAATAAAATACATTGTACATTACAGGGGGACCCCGATTATCAGCCGAACCTTTTTCCAGGAGCTAGCCTTTAACCGAATGAAAGTGAACCATTATTAATCCGTTCCAGACACCCAAAATATTCACAAAAATCTTTTTTTAAAGAATAACATAGTTTTACATACAAAAAACACATAATAACAACATTTAATAATAAAAATATTAAATTTATAAATTTTTTAAAATAACTTTTTTTTCCTTTATTAAAAAGATTTTGGGGATTAAGATGGGGAGGAGGAGTGGGGGAAGGGCAATTTTTGGGAAGGGGCCCTTTCCATGGGGACTTCGGGTATCGGCCCTGTCGGGGGTTACTTTCCTTTTTGGTTTTTACCCACTGGGACCACGGGGTCATTTTGGCCCCTGTCTCACAAAATAACTGTCCACAGTCCTCGTTTCTGGCGCCTCTAGGGCTTTATCCTGCATTGCAGAGATTTTATTTCAGCTTGCTCAGGGGGAATTTATCTACAAACCATTTCACATCATTCCACTTTGAACAAATTTCCTTTAAACTCTGAAGAAGGCACCTCCAGTCATCTTTCCTCCCGTGAATCAATTTTCTACTCTGGTCGTGTGCCAGATAAGCTCTTGCAGCTCTTCATTGGTTAGCTCTACCCGTGGTCCTCCACCAACCTTCCACATCCCGACACTGCCTCCAACCCCGGAACTTGCCCAATGACACAATGCCTTCCACAAAGGCCGGGTCGTCATGGTCAGGGTCAGCCTCAAACCCTTTAAAATCCCCCTGTTGACAAACCCGGCCACAATTGCTAACAGAGTTCAAATTTCTGGGGCACCCCCCCAAGCCTTACCTATGGGATGCAATGGAGGAATGGTGATTCCTCCAGAACTTTTTTAGAGTCAACTCTGAGGTCATTTCAAACACTTTTGAAACCTGTTTTGTGTAGAATTTTGGAAGTTAGAAATGACCTGCTGGTCCATGGGCTGGATGAGAGGAGTGGTGTTGGAGGAAAGAACTTCACTGTGATGAAATTTGAACTCATCAGACAAAAGTCTGCCAAGTTGTGAGGATGAGCAGGACATTGTCCAGTAGCAGGGAGGCACTTGAGTCCCAATTTCTTTCCTGTAGGTATATTTTCACACTGGGGCCGAACACTTGATGGTCCCACTCTAGAAAATTTCCTCGTGACCCATGCCAGTGTTCCCCCAAAACACACAAAATTTTTACTCTTTGACATTGTTTTTCTTGAAAACACTGGATTTTCAGAGTGATACCCCCGAAGGCTTCACTTAAAATCCCATTAGCATTACTATACAACAGAGAGTTAGCCTGTTCTTTCAAGGTTGTGTTCTGGCTCCTTTTCCTCCTGAAATGTAGGTCCTCTTGGATTTTCTTCCAAGAGGCCTTTTTCATCAAAATTTAAAAATTGTTGGGGTTTGTTTTCAGTGTCTAAAAACCCTTTAAACCCTTTTGGGGTTTTGCCCTAATTACCCCACCCCCCGGGGGGGTTTGGACGATAGTCGCCTTCCCCAGCGCCCCAAATCAAGCAAAAAACAGGCTGTTAGGTAGATGTGATAAAATTTCGGGTCAGTGTGTGCAGTATAAAATTCCTGCACCAAAAGTATAATGAAAAAAAAAACTGACCGTTTTTTTGGTTTAAAACAGCGACTTTGCAGTCATTTTCGTATGGTATTTATCGATTGTTTTCTTAGTCTCATTTTATAGAATAGATATATTTACAGAAATAGAGATAATTTTGACGGGTTTTCACATGACAATCCAAACTGCGAAAATTAGCAAAATTTTGGTTTTTACCATTTTCGCGTAAACAAATCACACCGGCCCCAATACACATCAACTGAAGTCTAATATTTTTGACAAGTGTCAAATTTATTTTCCCTTTTTACAATGAACAGTTGTAACATAACAGTAAGTCTTCTATTTTTTGTGAAATAAATTGAAAAGGGAAAGCAAAATTGTAAAGGGGCCCGGAATGACAATTCAGATGTTTTTTTAGTCCAGGAATGTCTGCCTTGTTTATTATGGACCCTTTTTTAAAAATTGGCATCTTTTGAAATTTTGTGAAACCAAATTGCCATTTTCACCACTATTTTGGGTAGTTAAAATTTGGGTAAACGGCCTTGTACTCAATCGATAGAAGAAAGGGATTTTAGCAAATAGCTGAAAGTTAGTGACTAAAACTTTGGGAATTTGGAAAATAGGGTTTGGGGGAAACGCCATGCATAAATGTCATGGATCCCCTCTTCAGAAAGAAACTTATTTTTGTCAAATTTCATAATTATGATGGAAAAAAGATTCTCTATCATTTCAAAAATTTTTTTTTTTTTTTTTTTTTAAATTTGTGGACCCTGAGCAGTTTTGGAGACCCTTGGGCCCCAAAGGGTTAAATTCAGTCAAAAACCCTTTCCCGACATTTGTCTGAACTGGCGCCTACCTTGCCTTACAACACGTATATGCCACTAAGTTTCCAAAGTCAAACCAGTTTGCTGGCCTTAAAATCACTCACATCAGCACTGGTTCCAGGTATTTTCTTTACAAAATTCTGCAACCCTACCTTTTCACAAATTATCGCCATGGAAAACCCCCGTATCTGTTTTTCATTGATCCACACCACCAACAACTTCTCAACCTCATCCCTTTTTGATCATTTTGGCAATCATGTCAACACCTTTGCAACATCAGTTTCCCTTTGATTTCTTTTTTTTCCCAGGATAGAGGGATAGTAGATCTTTTTTTGTTGTACACCCTGGGCCCCCACCCGTATGCCACTTTATTTTTTTCTCCCATTCCCTTCCCCAGTTCGGGGTTTCCTCATTTTCTTTACCACAGGGTGCCACTGGAAGTTTTTTTGGACCCATGGTGACATATTTCCTGACAATAAATAAATACGAAAATAAAAGTATTGTGAAATGTTTGAATAGCGCCTGGGTAATGCACCAATGGTAAACAAAGCTAGACTGGCTCACGACGCCGCGTGGGGGGCGGAAGGTCGGACGCGGGCTGATAGCGGGAAAAAATTAAAAAAAGGCGAAACCCCAGTTGGCCAACCAGCCCGGGCCGATAGTGGGGGCCCACTTTTTTTGTGCCTTTTCTCTTGAATAATGGACTGATTTTTTAACAACCCCTTTAAAGGGATAGGGGAGCAATGAAAATATCTTGTACACACACAACTTTCATTTGAAACTTATAATTTTTATTTCGGGAATTTTCTATTTATTTTTTTAAAGGGTTTATGGTAAACTCAGATAATTAAAACCCGAAAAACCCAATCGTGATATGGGGGTCCTACGTTTCTAAAGCATTTTCAAAAAAAAGATCCCAACCTTTTGTACGTGTCTTACCTGTCACGTTCATTCTGTTATGTGAGAGCAAAAGATTTTCAAGTTCGGGATGACTTTTTTTAAACCGGGTTGGTTCCAAAACTCAGTGTTGCAACTGTTGTTGTTTATTCATCAGGGAAAAACTTTCTGACACTGGTCATATGTTGACCCATTTTTCGGTGCCAGTACACGACCAGTTGTTTTCCATTCATACTTTGATGTGAACATTATGGGGGAGTTTTCAATGGGGTTTTTAATTCATTGGAGGAAAACTAAAGTTTTGAGAAAGAAAATATTGTAGTAGCAGAAGTCATAATTTTTATATAACTTTGTAACCACCAGTCATTTTCTACCAACGTAGAGTGACCCAGAAGACGAAACATTCATCATTATTCAATACCTGGCTTGTTGTGAAAGTGTAGGTATCACAGTTTACATAATCTGTGAACTGCAGCATTGCCAACCCTCCAGAGTGTTCTGTACCTCTCATCTTCAGGACCCAAAGGAAGCTGACCACAGTTTCCTTGAATCCCTTCATTTAATTTTGCTCATGCACATGTATATTACAAAAGTTGTTTAAACACTGCCAACTACTATATATGTAACACAATATATACATTATGTATATGGGTTGTGTTACATGTATGATTTGAATGTGATAGAAGTTTTTAATAGGAGCCTCAGTGATGCTCTTAGCACCACTGTTAGTGAACAGTGATCTGCCAGGTAGTGTGCACATCTTAGTGATCAGTGATACAAAACTAATATGTAGATGAATATGACATTTGTATACACACTCATCTGAGTTTTTTTTGATTTTTCTTAATAGTTTTTGTTCTTATTGTTTTTCCCTTTTCATATCCATGGGGAAGGGAATAAGAATTTTTTCCTCCGTAAGCCAGGGTTTTAAAAGTCAACTAAAATGCCGGGAACAATGGGTTAGAACCCCCTTTTCCTGTATAGCTTACTAAAAAGAAAAAAGAAAAAAACCGTCAAAGGGGGATGTTTGAATGTGCGTGATGTTGTGCGAATGATAAGAAAGAGATGATTGTAGATGTTATGAAAAAAAAGAAGGGGATGCCCCGGTTTTAAATAAACAAAGCTAAAGGGGGTGGGAGAGTTTCAGTGGGAGAAATAAAGGGATTAGGTCAGGGTTTCAAATAGAGTTAGACCCAAAGAAGGAGGGAAATTTGTTGAATAATCGTTATGGCAGGTAAAAGGGAATATAAAGGGCAATTCAAGGATTATGGGAGAAAAAAATAAAGGTTGGATGTGAAAGGGGGAAGTTTTATCCTGAGAAGAGAGAAGTGTAGAGGAGAGAGAGAGATTTTAAAGGTTGGGGGTGGGGGGAGTTTTGAACCAAGTGAGAGAGAAATTTGTGGGGGGGACCCTTAATGTTTAAAGTGGGAAAAATGTTTGGAGGGAAGGGAAAGAAAGGTAAATTTGGGGAAAAATTGGGGTTTTTAAAGGGGTTTAAATGGGAAAAAAATTTAACCTAATTTAAAAAGCGGGTTTTTAAAGAAAAGGGTTTTTTTTGGGGTTAAAGGCAAATTTTTTACTTTATTTTTTTTAAAAAAAAAAAGGAGGTTTTTAAAAAATTAAATATCCCAAAAGGTAGGGATATAGCAGAAAGGAAAGTAGTTTGTTATTATGTATTGGGGGAAAAAAGGTTAAAGGGTAGGCTTCAGGATGTACATGTTTATAGGGGGGCAAGGATATATCGGATAAATTTTTTGGTTGTAGCTACAGTTAGAGAAAAAGGAATGGGACAAAAAGAAAAGGGCAACAGCAAGTAAGAGAGAGGAAAAATTATAAACTAAGGGAGGAGGAAGTTGGGGTTGAGTTATAACAACTATTGGCAGAAAGGGGGGCAATGCAAGCATGAGTAGGGGGGGGTTGAAGAGAGTTGGGATATTTTAAAAAGGCAGATTAGAATGTGGGGGAAGTTTTGGCATGGGAGGGTGGGTCAGGGGGAAAAAGAGGAGTGAGTGGTGGAATAAGAAGAAAAGGGTGGGGATAAAAGAGAAAAAAAGGGTAGTTTATGAGGGTTTTTAAAAAAACAGAAGGGAAAAAGAAGAACAGAGATATGGAGAAAAAAAGAAAAGGGGAAGAGAGTGGTGAGAGAGTGCAAAAAAAGAGGGATGAAAGAATGGGAGAGGCTTGTCAAGAAATTTTGCTTTAAAACAAGAAAAAAAAAAATTGGGGGAAAAAAAACAAGGTAAAGAAACCCCCGGGGAAAAAAATGGGGTTTGTCAGGGAAAAAAAAAGTAGGGGGTTAGGGGAGATGGGGAGCTGGGGGTATTGGGGAGATGGCCCGGGAAAATTTTTAGGAAATTTTAAAATTTGAAGAAAAAAAGGGAGGCGGTAATTTTCCCTGTAAATGGCCCGGGAGGTACAACATCGTTTTTGAGTGAAGAAGAGCAGGATGTGAGTGTGGGGGGGGTGGGGTTTAGGCAACGTAGAATGAAAAGGGGGAAAGCAGCTGGGAATTTACGGGAACCCTGACAGGGAAAAGTTAAAAGCAGGGGGGGTATAGTGCTGGAGTGGTTGGTATTTTTTTTAATAAAAGTATGAAAGAGGGGGAAAGGGACCTTTGGGATTCAGAGAGTGATAATTCCTTTTTTATAAAGGGAAGGGGGGTAAAAGAGAGTGTAAAAAATTTTAGGGGAATTTAAATTTACTGAGATACCAGGTAAAATAAAAGGCAGGGTTATTATTGAAAGAATTAGGGGGTAAGAAGAGTAGGATTGAGATGACAAAGGCTTTAGAGTGGGTAGGGGATGTGTAGATCAAGTGTTTACAGTGAAGCATGTGAACAGTATTTGATAAAGGTAGACAGGGTTTTTATTGCATTTATGGATTTAGAAAAAGGTATATGATAGAGTGGGGATAGGGAGCAATGTGGCAAATGTTGCAAGTGTATGGAATAGGTATGTAGTAAGTTACTGAAGGTTGTAAAGAGTTTTTATGAGGATAGTGATAATTTTAGGTTAGGGTGTGTAGGAGAGAGGAGATTACTTCCCAAAAGTAGGTCTTAGGACAGGATGTGTAATGTCACCATTATTACTTAATATATTTATAGATGGGCTTGTGTGTCATAAATGCTAGGGTGTTGGGGAGAGGGTGGATTAAATTATGGAGAATTAACGCAAAATGGGAGTTGTTACTTTTTGCTGATGATACCGGTTATGGGAGATTCTAAAGAAAAGTTGCAAGGTTAGTGGACGCTTGGGAGAGGTGTAAAGGTAGAAAGTTAAAAGTGAACATAGATAAGAGTAAGGATGAGAAGGGTATCAAACCATTTAAATAAAGAAAATTGATATCACATTGGAGAGAGGATTATGAAGAAGTAAATGTTTTCAGATATGTGGGAGTTGACGTGTTTCATGGGATGGGCTTTACATGATGAGGTTAACTATAGAATTTAAAAAAAAAAAAAATGGCTTAGTGGTGAGTTGAGGCATCTGTGGAGACAAAAACTATCCATGGAGGCAAAAGAAGGGAATGTACGAAAGTATAGTGGTACCAACACTCTTATATCGGTGTGTGAAGCAAGGGTTATAAATACTGCACAGGGAGGCGGCTGGAGGCAGTGGAGATGTCCTGTCTAAGGGCAATGTGTAGTGTAAATATTATGCAGAAAATTCGGAGTGTGGAAATTAGAGAAGGTGTCCAGTTACTAAAAAGTATTTCTGTCAGGAGGGCTGAAGAGGGGTTGTTGAGGTGGTTTTGGTCATTTGGAGAGAATGGACTGTGGGAAGTAGAATGACTTTGGAGAGCGTATAAATCTGTAGGGGAAGGAAGGGGGTAGGGGTCGTCCCAGAAAAGGTTGGAGGGAAGGTAAAGGAGGTTTTGTGGGCGAGGGGTTTGACTTCCAGCAAGCATGTGTGAGCTGCAGTTAGATAGGAGTGAATGGAGATGAATGATTTTTGGGACATGATGACCATTGGAGTGTGAGCAGGGTAACATTTTGTGAAGGGATTCAGGGAAACCAGCGTTAATTGATTTAGATGGACTTGAGTCCTGAAATGGAAGTACATTGCCTGGGCACTTTGAAGAGGTCTGGGATAGTGACAGCTGGAGGGACTATTCTCAGCCGTCGATTCGAGCTCCTCTGGCAAAGACAGTGATTATGTATGAGGTAGGAAAGTGTTGAATGATGATGAAAGTATTTTCTTTTTTGGGATTTTCTTTTTGGGTCACCCTACCTTGGTGGGAGACGGCCGACTTGTTGAAAAAAAAATGATTAAAGTACCAGTAATATCTTATTATCACAACTTTTCTCTAAAACTCCTCAAAAGAAAATGACTAATTTACACACAATATTTTATGCCAATTGACATAGTTATTTTCATATAATCCTGGAAAATAGAATGCTGCTTATCTTGGCAGAGAAAATGTGTACCCACCAATCATTAATTCCTATTTGCTAAGTTAATCTCTAATTGCTACCATTTCATGTGAACTCCAGCTTCAACACTGTTGAGTGCCTTTGAGTCTGTGTAAACATTTTTCACAACATAATTCTTATTTTCTCCTTCCACATGTCTTTTATTTATTATCAACAAATTCTAAGGGTTACAAGTGATACTGATATTAACATGACAAAGAAGGAATGTGTGGCTTTTAGAGTAGGAACTCTTGGATGACTGAGAATGTGAGTGTTTTATAGAGCTGTAGCTTTGATGACTGAGAATGTGTGTTTCTATAAAGGGGAACTGTAAGAACATGTGCAGCACAAGTATATGTTGGTAACGGTAACAGCAATGGTGGTGGTCAGGGTAGGTGACAAGCCAGGCAATGGGAGTTGAAAACCTCAGGATTCATCAAAGATACAAGGCAGGAGTGGTGAAGCAAGTTATTGGATGATGGTTGTGGCAGTGATGATGGTAAGAAAAGTGTAGATGGGTAGTTGTTATTGTTGTGCAGAAGAGAGGATGAACATGTTTCTAGGGCATTGGTTTATACAATGGACTGTTGGGGGAAAGCGGTGGCCGGTAATGATAATTGCCGTGAATAGAGAAGTTTGTTTTGCTGTGATTGTAATAATAATGAACAACCGGTAGAACTTAACATACATTTTCTAATGTTTTAAACATTGATTCAGAAAATTTGCTCTGCATTTCTGAAGTTTGTTATATTGAGTGATGCACTAATTGTAACTCAGACTGTGGAAATAACCGCACATTGGGTTGAAAATTAATGGTAAACGCTAAACAATTTTCTCTCTTCCTGGCAAGTTGAATTTGCAAAGCAAGTGTTTATTCTGGTAGTATGTATTTAATTGAAAAAAATAGTGAAATATGAAAAAAAAAACTTTTTATTGCATAACATGCCATTTAGAGTAGTGTGAGGCCATTTCTATGTATTTGAAATTTGACCTACAGTAAGAGTAAAAGTCAAGTTTCAGTTGGATTTGACAGTACAGTGGTCCCCTCGGTTTTCGTGGCATCTCCAAAACTCGAACATTTATGTAAGTGTATTGCAGTGCTGTTGCAGGTTAGTGTATTTTTGGGGTCTGAAAATAGACTAACCTACGTGACTATTTAACCCTTACCGGGCACTCCCTGGAAAATGATAATTTCAAAATGTATTTCAAATGAGTGGATAGAGTAACTGAATGTAAGGATAATGAGCCCATATAATTGAAATTTAAAAAATTTTCACGCAATTGCCAATATCCGCTGACCGCCTACAGACGGTCCTGACTGCTAAAGGGTGTCAAATTGAATGTTGCAAATTTGCAATTGTTAATAAAACACCAATAAGTATTTTTCTATTTTATTATACTAATAGACAATATCAAACACAAATGGAACTTGTTTCCAAACATTTTGTATGTATAAAAATATGAGTGAACCAAAGAGCAACATGGACACATTGCAAAGGGATAAAACTTTCAAGTCCCATATTCCTGAATTCCTCGAGAAAACAATCATTCTTGATCACTAATTGCTACAATGAAAGGCTATGAAGCAATTTCTTTCCTGCTTGATTTACAGATTTACTCTGCATACGGCACACAAAAATGAGGATGTGACATGATTTTTCGTTTTGCTGCAATAATTGCAGACAAATATTCTGCCTTGCACTGGCCAGTGACCCAGTTATTTATCAAACCTACTACTTGGTCAAACCTCACACTGCATCAGGTTTTCTGCACGTTGGGTACTGCACTGGAGATGGCAACAGGTCATTCGGGTTCTGATCTCGAGTCACTTTCAATTGCAAAATGCAGATATTTTGAACTTCTGTTGGAAGGGTTCACAATAGAACAATTTCTCATTGATCTGAATGACAATAAGAATGTTCTTGTACACACCCAGACCACTACAGAATTACATATGCACTAGAAATTTTTATATAAATATTTATTTACTGAAATTTGAATTGTGGCCCTGACGGGCCGGGACCGTCTGTACACGGTCCTCTTTGTTGCACTTTTTTTCAATTGCATGGTGCTAACACTCATATTATGCATATTCCAACTCCTGATATATATCTCAAATATGCCTAAACTATTCATTACACACTGGACACAACAATAAGTACTTTCACTGACATTGCAGAGAGTATAATCACAGTGTATGAGTGGAAGAAGAGCAAAATCTGTCCTGGGTGACGCCAAGCGAGAAGTAAGCTTACATTTTGGTCTCTCAACCAATGGGAAGGAAGCAGATGCCGGTCTCACTTAGCTGGAGCGACTCACAGAAGGCTTGTGATTGGTCAGAAACAGAGAACGGAACCTAGATGCGCTGGGAGTAGGATGACACGTACAAAAACACGTGTTTAGGACCGCCCTACACGGTCCTGCCCGGCAAAAGCAGGAAGTACCTGCTCTGGGTAATGGCACTTGGAGCAGCATTCTTGGAACGAATTTTCGCGAAAACCGAGGACCATCAGTCCAATATGGACCAAAATGTCATCATAAGGTTCATCATAAGGTTGCAGACAGCACCACCCAGGAGGCATTATCGTCCTGCCAGGTGACTGAAACAGAAACCTGAAACTGTTTTACATGATGAGAATGCTTGGGTGTTCCTCTTTTTCATTCATGTCAACATCCGCTGATAACAGGCATATCTTAGCTACTTCTATTTACACCCTTAGTTCACACTACACTGGCATACACATGCATATACATATATTGTCAATATCTAGGTTTTTCTTATTTTCTCTTAATAGCTCTTTTTCTTTTATTTTCTCTATTGTCCATGGGGAAGTGGAAAAGAATCTTTCCTCCGTAGCAATGCGTATCGTATGAGGCGACTAAGATGCCGATAATGTGTGCAGTAACCCTTCCGTACAAATCTACTAAAAAAGAGAAGAAGAAAACTTTATAAACTGGGTTGTCTGAATGTGCGTGGATATAGTGCGGATGATAAGAAAGAGATGATTGCCGACAATGCTATGAATGAAAAGAAGTTGGATGTCCTGGCCCCAGCCAAACAAAGCTGAAGGGGGTAGGCGAAGTTTCAGTGGGAGAAATAAATGCTGGGATTAAGCCCAGGAGATTCTGAGAGAGTTAGAGCTAAGGGAAGGGGTAGCAATAATGTTGAAGGATCGCTATGGAAGGAAAAGAGGGAATATGAATGTGTAAATTCAAGATTGTATAGGTGATTTCTCTAAAATATAATACATTAAGCGTGTATGCACCTGGATATGAGAGAGGTAGAGGAGAGAGAGATTGCCTGGTGGAGATGTTAAGCACTGCATAGGAACTTTTGAACCAATGATGAGAGTACTGTGGTAGGGGACCCAAATGCTAAAGTGGGAGAAACATACAGAGAGGGTGTAGTAGGTAAGTTTGGGGTGCCAGGTGCAATGATAATGGGATCTTGATTGAACTTTGTATAGAAAGCGCTAGCTATAGGTACATATTTTAAGAAAAGAGGATAAATAAGTATACAAGATATGATGTAGGGCATAAATTATAGTAGTTTGTTGGACTATGTATTGGTGGATAAAAAGACTGTTGAGTAGACTTCAGGATGTACATGCTTATAGAGGGGCCACAGATAAGATCAGATCAACATTAGTTATAGCTACAGTGGGAGTAAAGGTAGATGGGATACAAGGAAAAATAGAATCAGTATAAGAGAGAGGTGGAAGGTTTATAAACTAAAAGAGGAGGCAGTTAGTAAGATATAAACAACTATTGAGGATAGAGGCCAGAGAGAGTGGTGCAATAAGTCGAAGATGTATGGGGTAGATTTAAATGAAGAATGAGTAGAAACTAAGAAGTTTGTGGTTACAGGCTTAGTGGAAGTGGAAGGAAAAGGAGCGATTGGTGGAATGATGATGTAAAGAGAGTAGTAAGGGAGAAAGTTAGCATATGAGATTTTTTTAAAAAGAGAAGTGATGCAAGGAGGGAAGAGTATATGGAGAGAAAAAGAGGGTTAAAAGAGTGGTGAAGCAATGTAAAAGAGAGCAGATGAGGGGTGGGTGAGATGTTATCAGCAATTTTTGTTGAAAATAAGAAAATTTTTGGGAATGAGATTAATGTTGAGGAACCCTAGAGAAAAATGGATTTGACAGTTAAAAATAGGGGGAGAGTTAAAATGGAGAGTTAGGGGTATGGGGAAGATGGAGAGAAATTTTGGGGAGTTGAAATGTTGATGAAGACAGGGCTTTCTTTGGGGCGGGGGAATAACATCTTTAGGAGGGGGGAAGAATTTGTGGGTGTGGGGGAATTCGGAGGCAGTGGGTAGAATAAAAGGGGGAAAAAGGGCTGGGATTGATGGGATAAAGATGAAGTTAAAAGCAGGTGGGAATTTTTTTTGGAGTGGTTGGTGCTATTTTTAAAAATGTAGGGAAGGGGGAATACCAGGATTGGCAGAGGGGTGTATTTTTCCTTGTAAAAACAAAGGGGAAAAAAGAGAGTAAAAATTATGGGGGAAAGCTTTATGTACCTGGTAAATTTATGGTAGAGTTATTATTAAAAATTTAAAGAGAAGACAAAAGCAGGATAGCGGATAAAAAGGGGGGAGGAAAGGTAGGGGGGAGACCAAGTGTTTACAGTGAAACATATAGGGAAATTTTTGGATGGGAAGATGTTTTTGTGGCAATGGGGGGGGAAAAGAGGGGTTGGGGGGGAAAGGTTTTATTTGGAATAGGAGGAAGGTTACTGAAAGCGGGAAGGGTTTTTAGGAGGATAGTGGGGGCTCAGGTTATGGGGAGGGAAGGACTATTTCCAAAGTGGGCCTTGACAAGGATGTGTGATGCACCTGGTTGTCAAATATTTATAGAGGGGTGTAAGAAGTGAACGAGGGTCTTGGCAAGAGGTGGGGGAAAAAGATAAAAAGCAAAAAAAGGGATTGTCACAGTTGTTTTTTTGCTGATGACACTGTGCTTTGGGAGTTTCCCTGAAGAGAAGTTGCAGAGGTTGGTGGATGAATTGGTAGGGTGTAAAAGAAAAAAATTTAAAGTGAATATAGGAAAGAGTAGGGGTGAGATAACAAAGAATAGGTGACGAAAGTTTGGGATATCAGATTGAGGGAGAGAGTATGGAGGAGGTGAATGTATTCAGATATTTGGGAGGGACATGTCGCGGATGGGTCTATGAAGGATGAGGTGAATCATAGAATTGATGAGGGGAAAAGGGGTGAGGGGGCACTGAGTCTGTGGGGAAAAAAGAACCTTGTCCATGGAAGTAAAGAGGGAATTTTAAGAGAGTATAGTTATACCAACGCTCTTATATGGGTGAAGCATGGGTGATGAATGTTGAACGAGGAGAAGGCTGAGGCAGGGAGATGTCATGTCTGAGGTCAAGTGGTGTGAATATAATGCAGAGAATTGAGTTTGAAATTAGGGGGGAGGGGAACCAAAAAATTGTCCAAAAGTGGGGGAGGGGGGTTTAGGTGGTTTGAAAGTAAAAGAATGGAAGAGACAGAGTGACTTTGAGAGTGTATAACTGGGGGGAGGGAAGGCGGGGGAGGGGCGCCCTAGGAAAGGTTGGAGGGGAAAAGGGAAATTTTGTGTGCAGGGGGTTGGACTTTCCCGAACATTTGAGCGTATTTGATAGGGGGAATGGAGGGATATGGTTTTTTAAAACTTGAGGCGTTGGAGTGTGAGCAAAGAACAATTTTTAAGGATTAAAAAGGAGGCGGACTTGAGTTCTGAGATGGGAAGAAGGGCACTCGAAGGAGGTGTTAATGTTGCAGTTTTATAACTGTAGTGTAAACCCCTCTCAAGACAGTGATGGAGTGAATGAGATGAAAGTTTTCTTTTTCCCCCCGCCGGGGGGGAATGCCGATTTTTAAAAAAAAAAAAATACCTGTCAACACCATTTGCCGGTCAAACTGTACCATTATTCTCTTACATTTCCTAAGGAAAAGTTTGGTTTCTTAACTTACTCATACAACAGCATACTGGAAACTTACAAGTGCGTTGCCACCCTCATCAGTTATTTTTAGAAAATTGTAGAAAACTGTTATATGTGCAGTGGACCCCGAATTACGGTCACCTTGAAATCGTACACTCATAAGTATATTGTAAGTGCTTTTGTAAGTGTATTTTTGGGGGTCTGAAATGGACTAACCTTATCTGACATTATTCCTTAAGGGAGTAAATTCTCTGCTCGTAATGGCACTTGAGCAGGTTTCTTGGAATGAATTATGCTCGTTATCAAGGGGGTCCATCACTGTACCTTATTTACCATCATGTAAGACCCACTTTTCCTTATCTCCCTCACATAAAATCTGGTAAAAGAAACCTTGTCTTATATGATTCGTTTAATTTTGGTAGTAGTAGTCGAAAGGCTGTGAGAGCCCTCAATGATACAGCAGGTTAGGTTCCAGGCTCATGTTGTGAAGCGAAATCCTCACTGTAAAGTGAAACATGGCCATTTTTCACTTTCAAGTGTATAAAAAGCCTGATAATGTGTTTACACTATCATATAGGTCAGCCATCACTAATCCGGCATCATTAACCTTGTAGTGTGCTGATTATGAGTTTGCTGGATTACAGTGGTTAAGTTATAATACATGTTACCTAATTACTCCTTGACATGTCGATATACACGCCATTTGAGCCAATCGCTCGACGAGATATCATTAATGGCTGCTCAAACAACGGGAGAAAAACAGTGGCCCACATGAGAGAATAACCAGGTGGTCAGTGTGCACGTGGCAGTGGTCCTGCCGCATGTAGTGTATAATGAGAAACTCCCACCGCTTGAATAAAACTATTATGCAGAGCAGAGTAGTATTATAGTTATTTTCTTATGTAGTCTCACTTGATAGAATGGAAACATACGACAGAAATATAGAGATTTTGATTAAAGTTTATGGATGAATGTCAAGATGCAGAATAAATGAAGAGGGACATGCAAGCTCAATACTACATCACTGGTGAGCCTATTCACAGTGGTTTGATATATTTATAATATTTTAACATTAATAGTTTTGATAACCGTAATCTTCTTATGAATAAAAATACAGAGCAAGGTATATAAGAGGGGCTCAGCATTGTACTAATGAACAGATAACATCTTGTTAGAATGGGCTCGTATTGTTATTTTGATTTATTTACTGTATAGGCCACAAATTTGCACACTTCTTTAACCACTTTATTGGGTGTTACAAGAATGCAGTTTCTTGTACTCAATCTGAGCAAGAGTAGTCGGAATTTCAAGAAATATCTATGAGCTTGGTCGACAACAATGGAATTATCGAGTCAGGGCTGGCTTCACGGAGGCAGATATCATATTGGGCAAGAGAGCTGCAGCCTGCAAAGTTTCATTTGGTTTTGGTGTCATTACAATCGGAAAGATTCTCTATCATTCCGCCAAGAAAATAATTTTTTTTTTTAAATTTTATGACAACAGGAGAGCACTCAGATTGGGGTTGCGACAGTCAAAGGGTTAACCTATCGATACAGACCTCTGCCACGTCTTCCTCATTTCCTCGCTGTTTTCTCCACCACTGGCTTGCTGCTGTGGATATGCTAAATCATCTACAGTGGACCCCGAAGCCTCAGAAACTTCACTCCTGAAGTCTGCTCATGTCATCAACGAATTTACTCCCCACGGAAAAATTTCACATAGGTTAGTCTATTTCAGACCCCAAAAATACTTTTCCACAAGCACTTACAATATTATACTTACATAAATGTACGATTCCTCGGGTTTACTTAAACCGGGGTCCACTGTGTCACTCCTGAGTCGGTATAATGATGAAATTTGGGTCATTATAATGATGAAATTTGGAAATTATACTAGCCAATAAAGTTAGTGCCGGATTACTGATGGAACCGATAATCACTGATTGGCCATGGCCGAATTGTATTAACCCTTTTGACTGTCGCAACCCCAATCCTGGAGTGCCTCCTGTTGTCGCAAAATTAAAAAAAATAAAAATTTTATGGAATGATAGAGAATTTTTTCCTGATTGTAATGACAACCAAAATTATGAAATTTGATGGAAAACTTATGGAATTACGCTTCGCCAAGATAGTGATCTCAGCAATGTATACCATCGGCAATTTCACCACCCTTGAGCCCTATTTCGGTAAATTCCATTGCTCCAGTCGACCAAACTAGATATTTCTTTAGAACTCCATTTGTTCTATCGACTGAGTACAAGAAACCACCACTTACCGATTTCATCTACCTTAATAAGTGGTCAGAAATTGGCATTTGGCCAATTTCATGCAAAAATAAAAGTTGTCAATTTCAAAATAGGTCCAGAATAAACAATGCAGACATTCCTGGCGCTAAAATAAGATGTTATCTTGTTCATTAGTCACAGTCTTTAGGCCCTCTATATTACTCTTGCTTTCTATTTTGATTTTTATTCACAAAAAAAAATAGAAGATTTACTTATTATGCAGACTATTGCATTATTGTAAAATGGTATGTAAATAATATCAGTGCACTTCCTGAATGAATATTAGACTCACCACTGATGTGTATTGGACGCCGTGGGCGTGATTTGTTTACTTCTTGAACATTTGCAAAAATAGAACATTTCCTAATTTGAGCTCAATTTCAAGGTCATTTTCATCATGAAATTAATCAAGTCATCTATATTTGTAGTATGCTTTCCATTCTATCAAATGAGACCATAAAAGAAAATACAACCATAAATACTATACGAAAATACACCTCTAAAGACGGCTTTAATAAAAAACCGGTCAAGAGTTTTTCTCATTATGCTCTGCGTGCTGCAGGATTTTTTTATACCGCGCACACTGACCACACAGACTTATTCTCTTATATGTGGGCCTACCAGCTTTCCCGTTTGATTTGAAGCCAGAATAGAGTATATATACGTCTGAAACAGTGGCTTGTAAGACGATATATACGACCGAAACAGTAAAAGGGTTAAGTAGAAGAAGGAGAGTTAGACCTAAAAATGTGTATAGTACACACATTACTTGAAAATATTTTTATCCTTAGCTTATAGTGAGTGGTGAATATATTTATTGTAGAAGTCTGATAAATGAAGAATGTGGTATACAGTGGACCCTGTTAACAAAATTAATCCGGTCCAGGAGCTATTACTATCTGAATCTTTCGTTATCTGAAACCTTAGTTTCCATAAGAAATAATAAATACAATTAATTTGTTCCACAAAAAATAATCACTCAAAATAAAAAATAACATTTACTAATTTATTGAAGAGACTTGCAGGCATCTGGAAGATATAGATGATGATTGAGCAGGGTGTTAGTGGTTGGAAGGGGGAATCCTCCAAAAGGACTTCAGGTAACAAGTCCCTCTGGGGTTATTTCCTTCTTGGTTTTTTAATGCCACTGGGACCAGCTTGAGAGTCACTAGCCCCCTGCCGGGGTGGTACGTCCAAGTCCTCTGTTTCTGGCGACTCTTCAACACTTTTCTGAAGTCAACATGGCTCTGTCACTGAAGGGTTGACAGAAGGCCCATTTCAGCTTGCTCAGGGGGGTTTCTTTCAACAAATGTCTGCAACTCATTCCATTGTACACATCCCCTTTAAACACTGAAGAAGGCCCCTCCTTTTCTCTTCCTCCCCGAAGCAATAACCCCAGCTGTGGTCTGATGCTGTTCCAGATGAAGCTTTTGCAGCTCTTCAGTTGTTATTTTACCCTGTGTTTCTCCACCAACCTTCCACATCCCACCACTCACCTCCAACCCCAGGCTGTTCCCAATTCCACAATATCTTCCACAACATGTTCCACAACAGGCACAGGGTCGTCAGGGTCAGCCTCAAATCCTTCAAAATTCCTCTTTGGACACAGTGGTCTCCAAGCAGAGTTCAGAGTCCTGAAGTCACTTCCTCCCAAGCCTTACCTATAGGCCTATGCAATGCACGATATTGAGGTGTTCTTTCCAGAACTCTCTTGGGGTCAATTCAGAGTCATTGGTCATAAAAGCACCTCTGAAACAGTGCTTTGGTGTACAGTTTCTTGAAGTTGGAAATGACCTGCTGGTCCATGGGCTGGAGGAGAGGAGTGGTGTTGGGAGGCAAGAACTTCACTTTGATGAAATTTATGTTGTCAGGCAACAACTCTTGCAAGTTGTGAGGATGAGCAGGAGCATTGTCCAGTAGCAGGAGGCACTTGAGTGGCAATTTATTTTCCAGGAGGTATTTCTTCACACTGGGGGCCAAACACTCCAGTCATCCATTCCTTGAAAATCTCCGTAGTGACCCATGCCTTGGTGTTAGCTTTCCAATGCACACACAATTTATTCTTGTCAACACCGGCCCTGAAGGGTCTGGGATTTTCTGCGTGATGCACCAAAAAGGCTTCATTTTAAAATCACCACTGGCATTGGCACACATCATAAGAGTTAGCCTGTCTTTCATAGGCTTGTGTCCTGGCTGTGCCTTTTCCTCCTGAGTAATGTAGGTCCTGTTGGGCATTTTCTTCCAAAACAGGCCTGTTTCATCACAATTAAACACTTGTTGGGGGAGGAATTGTTCAGCCTCTACGAACCCCTTGAATTCCAGCACAAATTTTTCAGCTGCACGTTTGTCTGAGCTGGCTGCCTCACCATGCCTCACAACATTGTGTATGCCACTACGTTTCTTAAACTTCTCAAACCAGCCTTTGCTGGCTTTAAAATCACTCTCTCACCACTGGTTGCAGGCATTGTCTTCACAAGATCTGCGTGCAACTTCCTTGCCTTTTCACAAATTATCGCCATAGAAATACTATCACCCGCCTCTGTTTTTCATGGATCCACACCAACAACAACTTCTCAACCTCATCCACTGTTTTCGATCTTTGTTTCGTTAACAAATTAACCCTTTTGCAACATTAGCTTTCTTGATCTCATTTCTCTGTGCCAGGATAGTGCCGATAGTAGATGGAGTTTTCTTGTACATCCTGGCAAGATCACTCAGACGTACACCACTCTCATATTTTTCTATGATTTCCTTCTTCAGTTCGATGGTGTTCCTCACTCTCTTTACCCAAGGGGTGCCACTAGAAGCTTCTTGGACCCATGGTGACTTATTTCACAGTGGCAATAACTAAAACCACCAAAAAATACACCAAATATATTGTGAATCTTTGAAAGAGCGCTGGGTAATGTTCTCTCAATGGAAACAACGCTTCACTGGCGTTCTGCGCTTGCGCGGAGCAGGCGGGACGCGTCCTAATACCTTTCGGTAACCGAGGACTTTTTGCTAACCGATTACGAAAAGCTTACGTTCGAAACTTTCGTTAACGGGACCTTCGTTAACCGAGTGTCCACTGTACCTTGAAACTGAGTGCAAAGTAGCGAAAATGTTCGATTTTTACTGATGTTCAAGAGTAAACAAATCACGCCATGCGTCCAATACACATCAACTGGGTAGTCTAATATTCTGCACAAGTGTGCTGATATTATTTATACCATTTTACAATGATGCAGTTGTATACATAACAGTAAATCTTCTTTTTTTTGTGAGAATAAAAATTCAAAATGGAAAGCAAAAGTAATGTAAGAGGGGCCGGGAGACGTGACTAATGAACAGATAAAATGTTATTTGAGTGCTAGGAATGTCTGTCTCGTTTATTCTGGACCCTATTTTGAAATTGGCATCTTTTAAAATTTGGGAATTGGCCAAATTGCCTATTTCTGACCACCTTATTGGGTAGTTGAAATCGGTAAATTGGCGGTTTCTTATACTCAATTGATAGAACAAAGGAATTCTAGCAAAAAAACTATAATTTTAGTAGACTGAAACATTGGAATTTGCCAAAATAGGCTCAAAGGGGGCGAAATCGTTGATGCGTAAATGTCATCAATACCGCTAACTCGGAGCCTAATTCCATTAGTTTTCCATCAATTTCATAATTTTGGTGGTGTTATGATGGGAAAAAGATTCTCTATCATTTCATAAAAATTTTTTTTTCCAAAAATTTGAACCTGAGAACAAGTTTGGGAGAGGGCCTTGCACCCCCAAAGGGTTAAACAGGCAAGAGTGAAATATTTCTGGCCTAAGATGGCAGCGGAAATTGCCAAGTATGTACACCAGTGTGTCGTTTGTTTACAACAAAAGGGTACTGCCACGGGTCCCAATCCCATTCTGAAGTATCCCATTACAAAGGAACCCTGGGAGGGGAATTTCTGTTGACCTGTTGACAAACTTCTTGACCTCGGAAAAGGGGGTAAAAAACACCTGCTTGTAATGGGAGATAACGACGCGGTACTGCGAGTTGGTAGCCATCCCAGATAAACGGCCGAGACAGTCGCAAATGCTTTCCGTGAGCATATCGTTCTCCGTCATACCTGCCCACGTGTTCCCCTGTCAGACAATGGGTCGGAGTTCATAAATGCTACGATGAAGGATCTCTGTTCCAGGTTTAACATTCACCAAGCACCAGTAGCTCCACGCTCCCCCGAGTAATGGTTTTGCTGAACGTACAAAACCGCAAAGTCCTGGAGGTGCTCAGAGTAACCGTTAATCTGAGTTGTACTACATGGGATGAGGCTATTCCAGATGTTCAGTGTAGATTGAACTTTTCCCCTCAACAGCTCGATTGGCGAGACACCCCATTTTGCCTTGTACGGCTATGATAAGCGTTACCTACAAAACCTGTTTGCTCCACCTAGTCCAACTTATGACACCGATAACACCAGTAGTATAGTTAAGATGCAGACCACACAGCTTGTCTTCCAACGAGTATGTGAGAACCTCATAAAAAGCCACAGATAGGTTCACGTCCCGTGAAAAGCCCACGCTAAGGAAAGAAGGTGGAACCAGGTTGCAAAGTTATGTTGCTCAACCCGACGCAGACCCCTGGTATGATAAACTTGTCCCCAAGTTTGTTGGTCCTTACCGTGTCTTACAACAGCCCCCACGGCAATAAGTTCGGGTGAGGGAGATCACTACCGAAACTATCAGAGAAGCTCACCTTGACCACATGAAGTATATTGATTATGTGCAAGCCAAGCAGAGCTGGAATCGCGTGCATTGCAAAGCCACAATCAGACTCAAACTAGTGACAACCCATCTAGTTCTTCACCCCCCTACCACTATGACAGATGACAGTCCTGAAGGCTCGATACTTATTTCCTGGGGCCCAGGACAGCAGTACATTTCTGTGACATTCACCTACCTACTGACTTGTCCGACTCCTACGCTAGCTCGCTAATTGTCTGCTTGCAAAATGGGGATTAATGCGCATACATTGTATAGTTAGTAAATAACGGAGTCAGGGTGGACAACACCATGTAAATATGTAAAATTTATTCTAGAAGGGTCCCGTAGTATAATGAATTCCATGGAAATAATGTTATTGTAAGTATGAGCACCCAGTGTGTCTCGTAAAACCGATAAAGAAAGGGCAGTGCCGCCCTTTGAGTCTAATGTCACATCTTAGGAAATGCTACTGTCAGGCATTGTTTGCAGATGTGAGGATGGTCAGCGCCAAGGATGTGCAGTCAAGTTGATGTCCTAGCCCCTTGGACAACCTGTACATAGAAGAATTAGTTCCAGTGCTGACATCGCCTTGCTCTGTCCTCCGTCCAGCTGTACAGGCACGCCCATTTTCTCTCCCTCGGGATGGGGGAGTTCTTTTATGCCTGCCATATCCTTATTGTATGTTCTTTTGGGGGGGAAACCCCTCCCCCCCCCGGGGTTCTATTGTATTGCTCTCTTTTTCCCTTTTTTCCCGCCCGTATTGTTTTTGGGGACAACACGCGGTAGGAGGGCAGATGAGCAGCCCCAGTTCCCTTTTTATTTCGCGGCACTCCAGGTGCCCCTGTAGGACCCATGCAGCCTGCGCTGCCTGTTTCAGGGTGTCAGATACAACATTTCCCAGAAAAATCCTCCAAACTGTCCTATCCCAGACCCCCCCAAAGTATGCATTTTTTTCCCTTTTCCCAGAACTAAATTCCGGAATCTATAATACAGTCATCCCTCCTTTTTCTTTATCTCTGTTTTCGTGTGTTTCAGTTTTCATGCATTTTTTTTGGGGAAAAAATTTACCTCTTTTTTTCGGTGATTCCCTCCTTTTTCGGGGCGGTACGGAACCTGCCCCACCAGTGCCGCGCCCTACAAAGGCCGTAGGCCACCACCCACCCCTTTTTTTCACGCAGTCTAGCATTGTTTTCGCTTTAGTGAAAAATCCCCCCGGGAGTTTATAAAAAACATTTATTAAAAACATTGTTTTTGGGCCTTGTTTAGTGGGGACTACTAAATAAGCTACCAGGGCCCCCAAAAAAAGCTCCTAGTGCCATTTTTGGGAAAAAAAAGTGAGAAACACGGGGAAAATGAAGGGAAATTAATGGGGGGAAAATGGGGGGATTAAAAAAAGGGAGGACAGGATGGGGAGTTTAAGATGTAGCAGGATGCAGGGAGTGAGCATTGCATGCAGGGGGGGAGTGTAGCAGGATGAGGGAGGTAGCACATGCGGGGAGGTAGCAGGATGCAGGGGGAAGCAGGTATGCGGGGAGTGTAGCAGGATGCGGGGAGTGTACAGGTATGCGGGGAGGTGCAGGATGCAGGGGGGTAGCAGGTATGCGGGGGTGTAGCATTTTGCGGGGAGTGTACATTATGCAGGAGGGCATCATGCGGGGAGTGTACAGGTATGCAGGGATGTAGCAGGTATGCAGGGAGTGTAGCATGATGCAGGAAGGTAGCAGATGCGGGGAGGAGCAGGATGCAGGGAGTGTAGCAGGATGGGGAGCAGTATGGGGGGGAGCAGTATGCAGGAGTGTAGCAGATCAGGGGGGTAGCAGGAGGGCAGGGGGAGTGTAGCAGATGCAGGAGTGTATGTATGCAGGGAGGGGCAGGTATGGGGGAGGTGGGGTATGCAGGGAGTGTAGCATGGGGGGGAGTGTACAGAATGAAAGGAGTGTGATGTATGCGGGGAGGTACGGGTATGGGGAAAGTGTGCAGGTATGCAGGGAGTGTACAGGTATGCGGGGAGTGTAGCAGGTATGGGGGAGGTAGCAGTATGCAGGGAGGTAGTATGCGGGGGTGTGCATTTTGCGGGGAGTGAGCGGGGTTGCGGGGGAGTTGCAGGCAGGGGTGACGGAGGGGGGGAGGTGAGGCAGGGGGGGGAGTGTAGCAGGCAGGGGGAGTGTGCGGGCGGGGAGGGAGGTAGCAGGCAGGGGGGAGGGGGGGGTTAGCAGGGGAGGGAGGTAGCAGGCATGCAGGGAAGTGACCGGATAGGCTTGGTACCTATTCCTTAGGGAAAGGGGATTCCCTTCCAAAATAGGGTCTTTTCCCTCCCTCTTCCCTCTCCCATCCAGCAACATCACTTAATAAAAGGAAGTGAATTATTTCTTAGTCATGTAAATTATCTTTGGCCCCCAAAATTTTTTTCCAAATTTGGGTTTCTAATGGATTAATTAATTTTCTTATTTCTTATGGGGAAAAGGTTAGTTTTGTGTGTTTAGTTTTGTGCCCCCGGCATTCAACCCAAAATTGTCCGGCCTAATTTTTTTTTTTTTTTTCAACAAGTCCCTCCCCCCAACCCAAAAAAAAAGGAAAAAACCCAAAAAGAAAATACTTTCACTATTCAACACTTTCACCCTCAACATAATCACTGTCTTTGCAGAGGCCTTAGATACAAGTGAAAAAACCCCCCCACTGTCACTATCCCAGACCCCTTTTTAAAGTGCAGGCTTGTACTTCCCATTTGGACTCAAGTCCCTAAATCATTTAACGGTTTCCTGAATCCTTCACAAATATACCCTGTCACACCCCAAACAGCTCGCAGGCCCCAAAAAACCATTGTCTCCATTCACCCTACAACACGTCAAACACTTTCTGAAGTCAAAACCCCTCCCCACAAACCCCCACCCCCTAACCGGGAACCCCCCCACCTCCCCTTCCCTTCCCTACAGATTTATACTCTCCAAATATTCTACTTTTATCCATTCTTCTAAATGACCAAACCACCTAACAACCCCCTTACCCTCTGACAAAAACTTTTATTTAAATCCACACCTCCCCAAATTTTACACTCCCAATTTTCTGCATAATATTTACACCAACATTTCCCCTTTGACAGGACATCTCCCCTGCCTCCCGCCCCTCCCGCTGCAGCATTTTCCCCCCCCTTCACACCCATATAAGTGTTGGTACACTATACTTTTTACATTCCCCTTTTTGCCTCCATGGGTAACGTTTTGTCTCCACAGATACCTCAAGCACCACTCACCTTTTTCCTTCATCAATTCTATGGTTCCTTATCCTTCATAAACCCACCCCTGACAAGTCAACCCCCCAAATATCTGAAAACATTTACTTCTTCCTTTCCCCTCTCTCCAATGTGATATCCAATTTTTCTTTATTTAAAAAATTTTGGGATACCCTCATCACCTTACTCTTATCTATGTTCACTTTCAACTTTCTCCCTTTTTACACACCCTCCCAAACTATCCACTAACCTTTGCAACTTTTTTTTAGAATCTCCCATAAGCACATATCATCAGAAAAAAGTAACTGTGTCAACTCCCTTTTTGCATTTGATTCCCCATAATTTAATCGCACCCCTCCCCCCCAACACCCTAGCATTTACTTCTTTTACAACCCCATCTATAAATATATTAAACAACCATGGTGACATTACACATCCCTGTCTAAGACCTCTTTTCCCGGGAAAAGAATCTCCCTCTCTCCTACACCCCCCTAACCTGAGCCCCCCACTATCCTCATAAAAACTCTTTACAGCATTCAGTAATTTTCCCCTATTCCATACACTTGCAACATTTGCCTCATTGCCCCCCTATCCACTCTATCATATGCCTTTTCTTAAATCCATAAATGCAATGAAAACTTCCCTACCTTAATCTAAATACTGTTCACATATAAAAAGCCAATGTTAACATTTATCTACACATCCCCTACCCCTCTAAAGCCTCCTTTTAAAACTAAAAATCCTAATTCTGTCTTACCTCTAATTTTTTTCAATAATAACCCTACCGTGCACTTTACCTGGGAAAACTAATTTAAAATTTTTCCCTATAATTCTTACAATCTCTTTTTTCTCCCCTTCCCTTTTTATAAAGGAACTATACTGCCCCTGCCAATCCCTAGGACCTTCCCTCTTTCATACATTTTTAAAAAAAAAATACCAACCACTCCAACACTATATCCCCCCCGCTTTTAACATTTCTGCCTTTGGGGTCCCGTCAGTTCCAGCTGCTTTACCCCTTTTATTCTACGTAATGCCTCCCCCCTCCCCCCCTTACATCCTGCCTTCTTCACTCCAAACGATGTTATACCCTCTGGCCAGGGATGAAAAACCGCCTCCCTTTTTTTTATCAACATTAAAAAATTCCTCAAAATATTCCCCCCATCTACCCAAACCCCAGCCCCCCTCTCTCTCCCCCTTGGGGTTTTTAAATGACAAAAACCATTCATTCCCTAGGCTTTCTTAACTTGCTTATCTCAATTTTAAAAAAAATTCTTATTTTCAACCCCAAAAATTTGTTAGGTCGAACACTGTACTATAATACAGTATTATATTCACCTACCATACTGTATTTGCAATCAAATCTAAATTTAGCCACCCCTTGTAAAAGCTCAATACTTGTTATATTACTTACCACAAAGAAAGTAAAAAGAGCAAATGCAGATGTCATATGCCATATATCTTTTAAATATAGACAGAGAGGAAATCACAGTGATTGTTCAACGCCCCGAAAAAAGATGGTGAAGCCTGTCGGGAAAAATTTCTTATTTAATAAGCCAAAATCAACCATTCATAAGCATGAAAAAAAAAATTTTATAAAACTGCTTGTAATGGGTAACAATAATCATAAATATAATATTAATAGGATGCCAGGATACATGTGAATATACAGAATGTTTGAGAGCCCATCACAAAAATTTAAAATTCCAACACTGTTGTTATTTCCTATCAAGAATGAAGAATAACACATTTACAATCACTTACTCCTTAGCTGTCTTTTCTATGTGCACAGATATTACAGTTCAAATTATCAACCAAACGGGGAACATCACCAAAATTCTTCAAATTGAAATATACTGTACTTCCCCCCTTCCAACATTCAAATCAGGCTAAAATTTTTCCCCTTGAACCCCTTGAATAGGGCCCAATCCACACTTCAACAACATGTCAAATTTCCCAAAAAAATCCATTCATCCCCATTTCCGAATTAACATGCATACACAATTTTTTCTCAGACATCCTCTATCCCCCATCCAAAGATTTATACACCTTACTCAGTCTATCTTTCTCCATACTTTCTACAAAACAAAACAATATCAACATTCTTTTTTTTAACACACCAGCCCCCCACCAAGGCAGGATGACCCAAAAAAAGAAGAAAAAATTTTTTTCTATTTTTAACATTTAATAATTTATACAGAATTGGTTACTAGCCCCTTGCTCCAGGCATTTTAGTCATCCGTGACACACATGGCTTACAGGGGAAGAATTCTTCTCCACTTCCCAGGGAAAAATTCCTTTTCCCCTCCTTAAATTATGCCTTTCATCCAACCCCCTCCAATTTCTTTGTTCCTTATTCTCTGCATATTTCCCCCTTTACGTTGATTTTGGGAGATGACTTTTTCCCCTCCCGCCTCCCCATTGTTGAAAAAAATTCAAAGATCACGCTTCATTAACACATATGCCTTTATTTATTACTTTAAAAAAAAATAACAAACCTCAGTATTATGTTATGTATGGAAAAAAACTATGAGTGCAAGAATCCACAACACAGTAGAGAGCAGGAGAAAGACCCATGCCATTTCCTGGTTCCTTTCTCACCACAACAGAATCTCTGTGGATGAAAAACAAATGTATATACAATATTATAAAAATGCAACTATTGTTTTTTTATTATATCCAAATCTTACACATAAAATATAAATTCTGTGCTTATTTTTTTTTAACAAACAGGTCCTCCCCCCACTGAGGTAGGGTGACCCAAAAAAGAAACACTTTCACTATCATTGTCTTCCCAGAGGCGCGCAGATACGAAGTTATGGGTATTTAAAATTTGTGAATATTATACTGCAAGCCTATTTCTACCTGGAATTCACTATATGGGGCAAAATGCATTCTTATGTGACTGGAAAGTGGTTGATGTGGATTTTCACTCATATGCAATTGTTAAAAGTAAAAGCACCACTAGATATTTAAACACTATCATTCTAAACTAAGGTAATGTGGTGAACATAATTTGGGGAGTGAAGGCTTTTCTGTTGTGTCACGGCCCAAACACCTTCCCCACTAAACACGTCCCCGGACACAAGCCCCCTCCTCTGCCCCCCCACTGAGGAAGGGGGACAATGAATAAAGGGGGGCAATGAATGAAGGGGGACAGTGAATGAAGGAGGCAGTGAGTGAAGGGGAGAGGGGGAATGGGGGGGGACAGCGAGAGAGAGAGAGGGAAAGTGAGGGAGAGGGACAATAAGGAAGAGGGGCAGTGAGGGAGGACAGTGAGGGAGACAGTGAGGGGGGGACAGTGAGGGGGAGGGAAACTGGGGAGAGGGGTGGGGAGGAAGAGGGGCAGTGAGGGAGAGGGGGAGTGAGGGAGAAACAGTGGGGGGGGAGAGGGACAGTGGGGGAAGAGGGACAGTGAGGAAGAGGGGCAGTGGGGGGGAAAAGGGGGACAGTGAGGGGGGAGGGTCAGTGAGGGGGAGGGTTTAGAAAGGGGAGACAGTGAGGGGGGGGGACAGTGAGAGAGAGGGAAACTGGGGGGAGAGGGACAGTGAGTCTATGTACAAACATTATTCAAACCGTACAGTGTTCTCTGATACATGTTGCTGAAATTATTTACTAATAGTGCTTTTAATACCTTCCCGACAAAAACAGTCCAAAAAATATTAGATATTTGTTTCTATAAATGTGTTGCCTTTATTTAATCCATCACAAGTCTTATAATTAGTCTTCAATACATGAATGAAGGAGGCAGTGAAGGACAGTGAGGGAGAGGGACAGCGAGAGAGACAAAAGGGACAGGAGGGAGAGGGAAAATTAAGGGGAAAAGGGACAGTGAGGGAGAAGGACAGTGAGGGGGGACAGTGAGGGAGGGACAGTGAGGGGGAGGGACAGTGAGAGAGAGGGGCAGTGAGGGGGAGGGAAAATGAGGGAGAGGGATAGTGAGGAAGAGGGGGAGTGAGGGAAAAGGGGGGAGTGAGGGAGAAAAAAGGGGGGAGGGGCGTGAGGAAGAGGGACAGTGAGGGAGATGGACAGTGAGGGGGAGGGTCAGTAAGGGGGGAGACAGGGGGGAGGGGGGCAGTGAGAGAAAAACTGAGGGAGAGGGACAGTGAGGAAGAGGGGGAGTGAGGGAGAAGGGCAGTGAGGGGGAAACAGGGGAAGAGGGACAGTGAGGGAGAGGGGCAGTGAGGGAGAGGGACAGGAGGGAGAGGGACAGGGTCTATGTAAACATTATTCAAAAAACCCTACAGTGTTCTCTGATACATGTTGCTGAAATTATTTACCCAATAATTCAGCTTTTTAAAAATTCCGACAGAACAGTCCCGAGAAATATTAGATATTTGTTTCTATAAATGTGCTGCCTTTATTGCAATCCATCACAAGTCTTATAATTAGTCTTCAATCCATGTTTAAAATTTTTTTTAAAAATTACTTTAAAAACAATTACATACATGCATTGTCATGAGAGGATACTTTTAATTATTTTATCTCTGAATTTACACGATCAATACTTGATATAAAAGCCATAATTATATTAAATTTTAATCTGGGGATTCAAGGAAAGTGGAGATGAACAAGACTAATGCTAAACCCTGACTCAGCAATCATCACACCAACATTCCAAAACATTATCAGTAATAATACATTTTAAATGTATTTTAAAATTTTTTAAATGAATGCCAAACCCACTGCCAAGGAAAGGGGGGGTGCAAAAAAAAAACCCATTCACCTTCAAATTTAATCCCTGCCTTTTCCCTAAAAGTGCGGCATCACAAACTGCGCTCCCCCCCCTTCTCCCCGGGGTGGGTACTGCCCCCTTACTTCCAGGTAACCCCAAACCCTTCATAAAACTTTTTTACTGTCTTTTCAACAAACAAAACACTCTGGTGTCTTGTTCGTTGTAAAAAAAATAATGGACCATCAGTTTTCGTACAGCTCCCAACTCGAAAAATTTATGTGTATTTTTTAAATGCTTTTGTAAGTGTATTTTTTTGGGGTCTGAAAGATTAAAATTTTAAATTTTCATTTGTCCTTATGGGGGAAAAAATTCCCTTAAGGCACTTTTGAACAGCATTCTGGAAAGAATTATCGACAAACCGGGGTCCACTGCAGTGGAATTCCCCGAAACGCGGCGGCCCTTACTGGGAAAAAATTTTTTCCCTAAGGTTTAAATTAAAGTCGGGGTTTCAAAACCCAAAAAACAAAAAGCCGGGGGGGTGCAAACCAAAAGTGGACCCCCCGGTTTTTGTGATGTAAACTCGAACAATTATGTAAAATGTTTTTTGTAAAATGCTTTTGTAAGTGTTTTTTGGGGGTCTAAAAGGACTAGTCTAATTTACATTATTCCTTATGGGAACAAATTCGTTTGGGAACGGCACTTGAACAACATTCTGGGTAAAAACCAACCCGGAGGTCCACTGTACCACTGTACAGTGATACAGTTAAAGGTTTTAAAATGGCTAATGGTAAAATTTTATTTAAAAAAAATAAGCAAATAATTGCAATTATTTGGTAGTTCTTCTAATACAAGAAATATAAAATAAGTCACATATACAATGAGGTAGTTGTTTTTAATACAAGAATACAAAATAAGTCACACAATTTACCCCAATGATGTGGTAAATTTCAAAAAATAATAAAGTAATTGAAATAATTAAGAAAGATTTGTTGATATAAAAGATGTAGACTATGAGGTAGAGTTGTTGCTGAATATAAAAGCTTGGATATTTGGCAATACTGTAGTAAGTAAATAAAAAAAAAAAGTATAAAAAAAATTGGGCAATGAAGTATAAAATAAAAAAAAGGGCATGTGCAGTGTTACCTAAGTGTAAGTAGAAGTAGCAAGGCGTACCTGAAATCTTGCATGTTTATGAGACAGAAAAAAACATCAGCAATCCCCCACCATCATGTAAAACAATTACAAGCTTTATTTCACACTCACTTGGCAGGATGGAGATACCTCCCCGGGGGGGTTTCTGTCTACCAACCTACTACCTAGGTGAAATACAGTAACCCCCCCCAAAATTTTGAGTGGCTAAATTTTTGAAAAAAAATAAAAATCGTACTTTGCCTCCAAAACGCTGGGTAAAATTTTTAAGACTTATTTTGGAAAAACCCTCTTCAGCGTTAAAAAACAGTGTACGGTATATATAATAATAAAATATACAGTATTACCTTTTTTTTTTTATCATGTAATTTTTCCCAAAAAACAGTCCGGGTTTGGGGATGCAGACAATGAGTATAAAGGGGGAAAAAGTCTGGGTCCATTACAAATCCATATATGATGAGAGTCAAATTTGATAAACAACCCCACGATTCTGGTATGTGTATGGGCCCAAGGTGCGGTTTTGCCCCCCAAGACTTTTCCAGCTGATCAATCACTGGCTTCCAACCTTTGCACTCCCTGGTACATCCGATATGGAGCTGCAACAAATATTATTATTATTATTATTATTATTATTATTATTATTATGATATTTATGAGAGAGAACTAAACCTATTAGGGTTATACAGTGCCTGGGAAGTGGATGGCAATCAAAAAAAAAAAAAATGCATATTCAAAAAAACATTCACAAATACAGTAAAATGAAGTATTCTGAAAAAACCATGGTTTTCATAAATTTTACCCATCTGCAATGAAAAAACAAACAGTAAAAGATTAAACAGATGTGAAGTTCATTATGCTTTTGAGTCTAGGACAAGGTATTAACAGTTAGCTAAAACTAATACATAAACAAATAAATTACAAGGGTTTTTTATTAACATTTTAATTTAATGACAGCAAAAAAAGGGTGAATGGCAGCTTTTAAAATTACAAAATTAGTTTCAGTTTATGCAAGTCGTCTTCTTTCTTTTTTAAGACCGGCCCTATCCCACTGAGGTGGGGTGGCCCAAAAGAAAA
>WNWK01020997.1:0-34800 GCA_009830355.1 Cherax destructor | reverse complement strand
CGTCAAGGAGCCCCTTAAAGAGGTCTGGAAAGACAGCAAGAGAATAAGTGATGGTGAATTTATTTTTGTTTATTTTGCACCATGAATTTTAACTGAAATCTTTACTATTATAAGTACAGTGGACCCCCGAGTAACGAATAAAATTCATTCCAGAAGCCTGCTCAAATGCCATTACCGAACGAATTTACTCCCTTAAGAAATAATGTCAAGTAGGTTAGTCTATTTCAGACCCCCAAAAATATACTTACAAAAGCACTTACAATATTATACTTACATAATTGTACGATTTCCGGGGTGTTCGTAACTCCGGGGTCCACTGTACTATACAGTGGACCCCCGGTTTTCGTACTGCTCCAAATTCGAACAATTACTTAAGTATATTTTTGTAAGTGCTTTTGTAAGTTGGGGGTCAAAATTACTAATCTAATTTACATTACTCCTTATGGGAACAAATTCGTTTGGTAACGGCACTTGAACAGCATTCTGGAACGAATTAATTACGAAAACCGGGGGTCCACTGTATTACAACTTTTACATAAACCAGCATGCCTACTTGGTATGTTCCCCTCAAGAAAAGTTCCTTGATGCTGGTGAGGGGCTCTTGAACTAGGAATTTAATCTGTGCTCCAGTTCCCTGAATTAAGCCTGAATACCTTCCACATCCCCCCCCCACAGGCGCTGTATAATCCTACGGGTTTAGTGCTTCCCCTTGATTACAATAATAATAATACTTAGTATGTTGAAATATGAGAACACAGATCATTTTTATAATGCAGAAACAAAGAGTATGCATAAAACTCATTAATAATCTACTTATGTTTTCTTTATAACTCTACGTAGCTACAATTTTTAAGGATTTAATATGTTTGAAGTGATCCCCCATCAGTGCTTCATACTCAGCGTCTTTGATCTGGTGAGCACCACGACTGGTCTGAATGTAGTTACTGAAGTGGGAGTTTGCTGTTCCATAGTAGTCCACCTTTAACACAGAGAGAGGAATTATTTTAAAACAGGGAAAATAATTATTTTGTTTATGAGGAATCACTAAAAATGTAAAGGTCATACAACACCTTGGAAATAAAAAGCAATTAGGTTTAACCCTTTGACTGTCGCAACCCCTAATCCTGAGTGCTCTCCTGTTGTCGCAAAATTTAATTTTTTTTTTTATTTTTTCTTATAAAATGATAAGAGAATCTTTTCCTGGCGGTAATGGCACCAAAAGTATGAAATTTGATTGAAAACTTATGGAGTTACGCTCTCGCGAAGTTAGTGATCTCGGCGATATATACGCATCGGCAATTTCGCCGACTTTGAGCCCTATTTTCGGCCAATTCCATTGTTCCAGTCGACTAAACTCATAGCCATTTCTTTAGAACTCCATTTGTTCTATCGATTGAGTACAAGAAACCACCAATTTACCGATTTCAACTACCCAATAAAGTGGTCAGAATTTGGCAATTTGGCCAATTTCATGCAAAATAAAAAAGTTGTCAATTTCAAAATAGGGTCCAGAATAAACAATGCAGACATTCCTGGCACTAAAATAAGATGTTATCTGTTCATTAGTCACGTCTTTAGTCCTCTCTTATATTACTCTTGCTTTCTATTTGATTTTTTATTCACACAAAAAATAGAAGATTTACCGTTATGCAGACTATTACATTATTGTAAAAATGGTATAAATAATATGAGTGCACTTGTGAAAGAATATTAGACTCACCAATTGATGTGTATTGGACGCGTGGCGTGATTTGTTTACTCTTGAACATTTGCAAAAATCGAACATTTCCCCTACTTTGAGCTCAATTTCAAGGTCGTTTTCATCATGAAACTAATCAAAATCATCTATATTTCTGTAGTATGTTTTCCATTCTGATTATCAAATGAGACCATAAAAAAGAGAATACAACCATAAATACTATACGAAAATACACCTCCAAGACGGCATTTTAATCCAAAAAAACGGTCGGAGTTTTTTTTCTCTCATTATGCACTGCGTGCTGCAGGATTTTTTTTATACAGCGCACACTGACCACACAGACCCATTCTCTCATATGTGGGCCTACCAGCTTTCTCCCGCTTGATTTGAAGCTGCTAGAATTTGTGAGTATATATACGTCCGAAACAGTGGCTCGTAAGACGTATATATACGACCGAAACAGTCAAAGGGTTAAGAAAGACGGTAATTCCAATTCCTTAGATCAAGAGCCTTTAAGGAAGAAAGCAATTATTTCATCTTTCCAATCTATAAGCATTAAGCAACCCATCTACATCAGCAGGAAATTAATGGGAAAATGATATAGACTTAGTAAATGAGAAATTGAATATTGGATTGGAGGGAGGGAGTACGGTGGAAATGATTTTTTGTTTATTAACACATCGGCCGTCTGCCACCAAGGCAGGGTGGCCCGAAAAAGAAAAACTTTCATCATCATTCATGCCATCAGTCTTTCCAGAAGTGCACTTACACTATAGTTATAAAACTGCAACATAAATACCCCACCTTCAGAGTGCAGACACTGTACTTCCCAGACTCAAGTCTGGTCTGCCAGTTTCCCTGAAACCCTTCATAAATGTTACCTTGCTCACACTCCAACAGCACGCCAAGTCCTAAAAACCATTTGTGTCTATTCGCTATCTAACACGTTCACGCATGCTTGCTGGAAGTCCAAGCCCCTCGTACACAAAACCTCCTTTACCCCCTCCCTCCAACCTTTCCTAGGCTGACTTCTATCCTGCCTTCCCTCCACTACAGATTTATACACTCTCAAAGTCATTCTCTTTTGTTCCATCTTTTCTACATGTCCAAACAACCTTAACAACCCCTCCTCAGCCCTCTGGATAATAGTTTTGGTAATCCCGCACCTCCTAATTTTCACACTACGAATTCTCTGCATTATATTCACACCACACATTGATCTCAGACATGACATCTCCATTGCCTCCAGCCTTCTCCTTGTTGCAACATTCACCACCCATGCTTCACACCCATATAAGAGTGTTGGTATAACTATACTCTCATACATTCCCCTCTTTGCTTCCACGGACAAAGTTCTTTGTCTCTACAGACTCCTAAGTGCACCACTTACACTTTTTCCCTCATCAATTCTATGATTCACCTCATCCTTCATAGACCCATCTGCTGACATGTCCACTCCCAAATATCTGAATACATTCACCTCCTCCATACTCTCTCCCTCCAATCTGATATCCAATCTTTCGTCACCTAATCTTTTTGTTATCCTCATCACCTTACTCTTTCCTATATTCACTTTCAATTTTCTTCTTTTACACATCCTACCAAATTCATCCACCAACCTCTGCAACTTCTCTTCAGAATCTCCCAAAAGCACAGTGTCATCAGCAAAAAGCAACTGTGACAACTCCCACTTTGTATTTAATTCTTTATCTTTTAACCCCACACCTCTTGCCAAGACCCTCGCAATTCACTTCTCTTACAACCCCATCTATAAATATATTGAACAACCACGGTGACATCACACATCCTTGTCTAAGGCCCACTTTTACTGGGAAATAGTCCCCCTCCCTCCTACACACTCTAACCTGAGCCTCACTATCCTCATAAAACTCTTCACTGCTTTCAGTAACCTACCTCCTATTCCATACACCTGCAACATCTGCCACATTGCCCCCCTATCCACCCTATCATACGCCTTTTCCAAATCCATAAATGCCACAAAAAACCTCTTTACCCTTATCCAAATACTGTTCACCTATATGTTTCACTGCAAACACTTGGTCTACACACCCCTACCTTTCCTAAAGCCCCCTTGTTCATCTGCTATCCTGCTCTCTGTCTTACTCTTAATTCTTTCAATAATAACTCTACCATACACTTTACCAGGTACACTCAACAGACTTATTCCCTATAATTTTTGCACTCTCTTTTGTCCCCTTTGCCTTTATACAAAGGAACAATACACGCTCTCTGCCAATCCCTAGGTACCTTACCTCTACATTTATTAAATAATAGCACTAACCACTCCAAAACTATATCCCCACCTGCTTTTAACATTTCTATCTTTATCCCATCAATCCCAGCTGCCTTACCCCTTTCATTCTACTCACTGCCTCACGAACTTCCCCACACTCACAACTGGCTCTTCCACACTCCTACAAGATGTTATTCCTCCTTGCCCTATACACGAAATCACAGCTTCCCTGTCTTCATCAACATTTAACAACTCCTCAAAATATTCCTCCATCTTCCCGATACCTCTAACTCTCCATTTAATAACTCTCCTCTCCTATTTTTAACTGTCAAATCCATTTGTTCCCTAGGCTTCCTCAACTTATTAATCTCACTCCAAAACTTTTCTTATTTTCAACAAAATTTGTTGATAACATCTCACCCACTCTCTCATTTGCTCTCTTTTACATTGCTTCACCACTCTCTTAACCTCTCTTTTTCTCTCCATATACTCTTACCTCCTTGCATCACTTCTACTTTGTAAAAACCTCTCATATGCTAACTTTTTCTCCCTTATTACTCTCTTTACATCATCATTCCACCAATCGCTCTTCTTCCCTCCCGCACCCACTCGCCTGTAACCACAAACTTCTGCTGAACACTCTAACACTACATTTTTAAATCTACCCCATACATCTTCGACCCCATTGCCTACACTCTCACTAGCCCATCTATCCTCCAATAGTTGTTTATATCTTACCCTAACTGCCTCCTCTTTTAGTTTATAAACCTTCACCTCTCTCTTACTTACTGCTTCTATTTTCATTGTATCCCATCTACCTTTTACTCCCACTGTAGCTATAACTAAAAAATGATCTGATATATCTGTGGCCCCTCTATAAACATGTACATCCTGAAGTCTACTCAACAGTCTTTTATCTACCAATACGTAGTCCAACAAACTACTGTTATTACGCCCTACATTATATCTTGTATACTTATTTATCCTCTTTTTCTTAAAATATGTATTACCTATAACTAAACCCCTTTTTATACAAAGTTCAATCAAAGGGCTCCCATTATCATTTACACCTGGCACCCCAAACTTACCTACCACACCCTCTCTACATGTTTCTCCTACTTTAGCATTTAGGTCCCCTACCACAATTACTCTCTCACTTGGTTCAAAAGTTCCTATACATTCGCTTAACATCTCCCAAAATCTCACTCTCTCCTCTGCACTCCTCTCTTCTCCAGGTGCATACACGCTTATTATGACCCACTTTTCGCATCCGACCCTTATTTTAATCCACATAATCCTTGAATTTACACATATATATTCCCTCTTCTTCCATAACTGATCCTTCAACATTATTGCTACCCCTTCCTTAGTTCTAACTCTCTCAGATACTCCTGACTTAATCCCATTTATTTCTCCCCACTGAAACTTGCCTACCCCCTTCAGCTTTGTTTCGCTTAGGGCCAGGACATCCAACTTCTTTTCATTCATAACATCAGCAATCATCTCTTTCTTATCATCCGCACTACATCCACGCACATTCAAACATCCCAGTTTTATAAAGTTTTTCTTCTTCTCTTTTTTAGTAAATGTATACAGGAGAAGGGGTTACTAGCCCATTGCTCCCGGCATTTTAGTCGCCTCATACGACACGCATGGCTTACGGAGGAAAGATTCTTTTCCACTTGCCCATGGACAATAGAGAAAATAAAAAGAACAAGAGCTATTAAGAAAAAGAAGAAAAACCTAGATGTGTGTATGTATATATATGCATGTGCATGCCTGTGTAGTGTGACCTAAAGTGTAAGTAGAAGTAGCTAGATATACCTGTTATCAAGCGTGTTTATGAGACAGAAAAAAGACACCACCAATCCTACCATCATGTAAAACAGTTTCAGGTTTCTGTTTCACAGTCACCTGGCAGGACAGTAGTACTTCCCTGGGTGGTTTCTGTCTACCAACCTACTACCTACAATAATAATAATGATAGTGCATAATAATAATAATAATAATAATAATAATAATAATAATAAAGTTACCTTGAAGCATTATGTAAGATGTGTGTCGCTGCCTTATCTCATCTGATCTCCACTAATGATGACTGGTGACATTTGATGAGGGTTGAGGGTAGTCTTATCTTTTCTAATCAGTCCAGTAATTACAGTGATGACATTTGATGAGCTTACACTGCTTCCCTTTATTTGTTACGCAAACCTGTCTGTCTGTCTGTCTTTCTGTCTGCCTGTGTGTCGTCTCCTTTCTGTCTGCTTGTCTCAGAGAGTAGCTCATAAACCAACTGTTATTACGCAGATCACAAGCACATTATATTACTTTGTCTTGATTTTTTAGTTATCCTAGGTAATTTACACTATGTAGTATACTGTAATTGTATTTACATATGTGTTCCTGTGAGATAGAGACAGATAGAGATAGAGACAGAGACAGATAGAGACAGAGACAGATAGATACAGACAGACAGAGATAGACAGCCAATCAGGTACCCAGCTGACCAGCCAGCTGCTGGCCAGCCAGGTGGCCAGGCAGGCAGCTGGCCAGGCAGGCAGCCAGCCAACTGGCCGGCCAGCCTGCCAACATCACTTTCCACTTAAAAGGGGAGTGTTAATATGACATGACATCAGTGAATCCTTGGTGTTTGCCGTGCTGTTTGCTCTAGCTGGCGCTCAATTTAAATGGTGCTCCCACAAGTTACTAAGTGGTCCCAGATTTTTTTAATATGGCGCACACCAAGTGTTAAGACCCATTCTATGCTGACCAGGCATCTCAGGCCAATCGTGCCAAATTTGGAGGCAGGAAAAATAAAACGTATATATACGTTTGGGGCAGTAGCAGTACTAACGTATATATACGTTTGGACCGTTTAAGAGTTAAGGCATAGGTTATAGGACATTCTGGCAGGATGACACTACCAGTGGCATCAAAATTGAAAGGATGTTACACAAATGTTGCACATGGGTTATTACCGAGTTTTTTTGATTCAGTAATACCCCGGTTTTCATCCTTAATTCATTCCAGAAGGTCGGCCGAAATCCGAAATGGAAGAAAACCGAATATTTCCCATAAGAAATAATGTAAATCCAATTAATCCGTTCCAGACACCAAAAAATATTAAAAAAAAAAAAAAAAAAAAACATTTTATTGAGAATAACTATAGTGTTGCAGCTCTTCAGTGGTTAGCTCTTCCCTGTGGTTGTCCACCAACTCTTCCACATCCTGGCCACTCACCTCCAACCCCATGGACTTCCCCAAAGCCACAAGAGATTCCACAACAGGCGTAGGGTTGTCAAGTTTACACTAACTTATATTAATCCTTTGACTGTAGCGACCCCAAATCCTAAAGTGTCTCTCTGTGTCGCAAAATATTCGAAAAAAAACAAAAATTCTTATGAAATGATAGAGAACCTTTTCCCGATGGTAATGACACCAAAAGTACAAAATTTGATGGAAAACTTACGGAATTAAGCTCTCGTGAAGTTAGCGATCTCAGTGATATTTATGCATCGGCAATTTCACTCACTTTGAGCCCTATTTTCGGCCAATTTCATTATTCCAGTCGACCAAACTCATAGCGCACATTTGTTCTATCGATTGAGTGCAAGAAACCGTCCATTCATCAATTTCAACTACCCAATAAAGTGGTCAGAAATTGGCAATTTGGCCAATTTCATGCAAATTAAAAAAGATGCCAATTTCAAAATAGGGTCCAGAATAAACAATGCAGACATTCCTGGCATTAAAATAACATTTTCTCTGTTCATCAGTCACGTCTCCAGGCCCCTCTCATATTACTCTTGCTTTCTATTTTGAATTTTTATTCACACAAAAAATAGAAGATTTACTGTTATGCAGATTACTGCATTATTGTAATAATTGTATAAATAATCCAAATCCAAATCCAAATACAATTTTATTTCTTTGCTCGTGTCAGAGATCACAGTCATCCTATTGATTGGTCTTCTGCTAAAACTGTCTACCCTACGTCTAACTTTCACAGTCGCCGTCTGGTTGAATCCTCCCTTATACACAATTTTCCCTGTATGAATCTTAGCCCTGGCTTTGTCTCTGTAGATGCTTTCCTCTCCCATTACATTGTTAAATGCTCCAAACTTCAGAACACCCGTGACTTAACCTGATTCCTTCCCCTTTTATCTCTTCCCCCTTCTCCTCTTTCTCTTCTGGGTTTTCTTTCTTTTCTTTTGCCTTGTATTTGTCCTTCTTTATTTTAATTTCATTTTTTCCTCCTCTGTGTTATTGTTCTTACCCTATGCGGGCCACCAGCTTCATTGCAGTGCTCCTTTCCTAGAATATGACTGACTCCACTATTGCTACTACCACTACCACTACTACCTCCATTACCCCTCCACCACTTTCTTGTGCCCTCCCCTATCTGCCTGCCTATAAATACCCCTTCCACCTGTCCTTGTGTTAGTGTGACTTTGTAAATGGTCCAAGTCGGACCGTAACGTCGTCGTAAGCACTTCTCTTTTTATATGTGCGGGTTGTGTGTGTATTGTTCCAGTCACGGTATTGTACCTTTTTTTGTTATTTCTGGTATACGTATTTTTAAATGTTTATTCAGTAGTGTACTGTATATTGAAATAAACAGAATACAGTGGGACCCCGAAAATCGGCCTTAATCCGTTCCAGGAGCTAGGCCTAAAATCGAACTGCCTGATTTCTGAACCATTATTTAAAATAGGAAATATAATGTAAATACAATTAATCCGTTCCACCCAAAAATATTCACCAAAAATTCATTTTTTTAAAGAATAAATACTATAGTTTTACATACAGAAAACAATGAGAAATAAATATAAAGCACTAATTTTAATGGATAAATGAGCAGTTAAATCAGTTTTACCTTTATTGAAGACTCTTGCTGGCGTATGAGAAAGGCAGGAGAGTTTGTTTGGAGGCAGGACAAGATTGTCCTTCAATATGATAATAATATCAACGCTACAGCTTATTTATCTAGCACAATTCATCTAATATGATATAATAAACAATATTAACCCTTTCGGGGTCAGTGCCATACTAGTACGTTTTACGAGCAGGGGTTGGTGTCGTACTAGTACGCCCAAATACAAGCGGCCTCAATTTAAGCAGAAAACGTCTGGTAGGCATACATATGAAAGAATGGGTCTGTGTGGTCAGTGTGCGCAGTATAAAAAAAATCCTGCAGCACACACTGCATAATGAGAAAAAAAAAACTGACCGTTTTTTTCAATTAAAACAGTGACTTTGCAGTTGATTTTCGTATGGTATTTATTGATGTATTCTCATTTTCTTGGTCTCATTTGATAGAATGGAAGATATATTACAGAAATCGATATGATTTTGAAAGGTATGACAATGACAAGTACCTTGAAATTGAGCTCAAAGTAGCGAAAATGTTCGATTTTTGACGATGTTCAAGAGTAAACAAATCACACCAAGCGTCCAATACACATCAACTGGCGAGTCTTATATTCATGCACAAGTGCTCTGATATTATTTATACCATTTTTACAATGATGCAGTTGTATACATAACAGTAAATCTTCTATTTTTGTGTGAGAATAAAAATTCAAAATGGAAAGCAAAAGTAATGGAACAGGGGCATGGAGATGTGGCTAATGAACAGAGAACATGTTATTTTAGTGCCAGGAATATCTGCCTTGTTTACTCTGGACCCTATTTTGAAATTGGCATCATTTGAAATTTGTGTGAAATTGGAAAATTGCAATTTTCTGACCACTATTTTGGGTAAATGAAATTGGTAAATAAGCAGTTTCTTGTACTCAATCGATAGAAGAAATGGAGTTCTAGCGAAATAGCTATAATTTTAGGAGACTGAAACATTGGAATTTGTCGAAAATAGGGCTCGAAGTGGGTGAAATCGCCGATGCGTCAGTGTCATAGATACCGCGAACTTCGCGAAAGCATAATTCCGTTAGTTTTCGATCAAATTTCATAATTTTGGTGCCGTTATGATTGGAAAAAGATTCTCTATCATTTCATAAGAAAAAATTAATTTTTTTTTTCCCAAAAATTTCGACCCAAGGAACACGTTTCCGAGAAGGCCTGTCGACCCCTTAAGGGTTAATAACATAGAAACATGATATATACTCTAGAATGAATAAAACATGTCACTACGAATGTAAGGACTGGTGGTAGTATGTTGTTGGGTTTATAAGGGCCATTGACCATAAGCTGTACATATAGTGGTGGTGGTGGGTGGCAGCAGAAGGCTCCACCACTATTCACACAAACAATGTACATAATTTATAAATAAGAAATATTTACACTTTAATTTATAAATAAGAAATATTCACACTTATATAAATAAGAAATATTTACACTTACCTTGGAGGAGATGGTGGCAGAGGGCGGCATTCTTGTCAGTGCCCCTATATTCCTCAAGCAACAATGTAGGAGTTAAGTTTCGTGTCATCATTTTCTATCGCTTAATCGCTTAACTTACTTACTACACTGTTAATGCTACACTTTATCGTTGGCTGGTGCTATAGCCTTTATCGACTTGTGCTGCTTTAGAATCGTACATATCGTAGAATCACTGAAGAAGGCACATTCTCCCCTCTCTTCCTCCTCCACTTTGGTACTTTGCTACAATTTCTTTCTTCAATTCTATCGTGTTTGTCACATTCTTTACCAAAGGGCTGCCACTATGAAGTTTCTTTGGGCCCATGGTGGCTTATTTCACAGTCACAATCAATAAACAAGCACTAAACACAATGAATTTATTGTGATAAACAAAGCTAGACTGGCTCACGACGCCTGCACGGCGAGGCAAGCAAGCGCGGGGCAGGCGGACAGGTCTGGTACGCAGGCCGATTATCGGGGAAGGGCCAATAATTGGGCAAAAATTGGGCCCAAAAAAGCGATCGATTAACGAGCAGGCCGATAATCAGACCGGCCGATTTGCAGGGTCCCACTGTAGAAGAAATCAGCTCTAATATACATTATTTAGGCATGAATACTGGTCAGAGAGCCCATCGTAAGTTCGAGGCATTGGTAAAGGAGTACGTCGCTAAGTGAGGAGAAGCTGTATTGACTTTAGGTGACTTTCCATTGTGGATCCCCAGGCACAAATAGCATAGGTGAGGTAGGGGTAGATCAGTGAATAGTACAGTGGACCCCCGAGTTACGAGCACCTCGGAAATCATACAATTATGTAAGTGTAATATTGTAAGTGCTTTTGTAAGTGTATTTTTGGGGGTCTGAAATGGACTAACCTACTTGACATTATTCCATAAGGGAGAAAATTTGCTCGGTAATGGCACTTAAGCAGCCTTCTGGAATGAATTATGCTCGTAACTCGGGGGTCCACTGTATAGTGTAAGTAGTGCTGTTTGTTGTACATAGTCATGTATCCTTGCGAGGATGCCAACTGTTTTGGATGCTTTTTTTGTCATGTTGGATATGGGTGTTGAATTTCAAGTTGTTGTCAAGGTGCAGACCCAGAAATTTTCCTTCATTATGTTTAGCAATAAGGGTATTGTTAAGCATAATGTTTAGTTGGACTTCACCTGTTCTGCTCCCAAACATAATGTAGAAGTTTTTGCCTATATTAAGTGTAAGCTACAGTGGACCCCCGAGTTTTGGTCACCTCGGAAATCGAACAATTATGTAAGTTTAATATTGTAAGTGCGTTTGTATGTGTATTTTTGGGGGTCTGAAAGGACTAATCTAATTTAAATTTTTCCTTAAGGGAACAAATTCGTTCGGTAATGGCACTTGAACAGCCTTCTGGAATGAATTATGACCGAAACTCGGGGGTCCACTGTAAATGGATTGGAAAAATTTTAGTGTGCATACACCAGCTACAAAATAGCTTTCAAAGTTAAAATCATGGGCTACCAAGAAAGGCTGGAAACAGGTATAATATTTTCCATATAGTCATAAAAGCACATGAAAATAAAAATTAAGAAAATTTCTTAACATCAACAGGAGAGGGATAACAAGAAGGCACAGTTGTAAACAGAAAAGTAGTAATGAAATGATACTAAAAAGTTGTTTGGAATGGGTTACAAGAGTTATATGACAGATTAAACATTTGAGACAGTACACCATGAGCATGGGTATAGCCTTACTACTGTAATTAGTTATAACACACTAAATTAGTTGTAACACACACAAACACAAACAATGTCTATCAAATACAGTATAACATTAATACCAGAGTTTGCACATAAGCTTGGACACAGGGCTGCAGGAGAGGTAGTCGCATTTCATGAAATTTCTTGGCTTCGGTAAGTAGCTGCCCATTGATTTCCTTCAGCTGACGCTGTGCACTATCTCGCTCCACCAGCACATCAGTTGTACGTTTGCACTGAGATAAAATATTGTAAGTAGAAACAACTTAGTAATTTTCAACTGAAAAATTATTATTACAGTCATAGCTAAATTCCCAGGAATGGAGAGTAACCAGGTTTGAACTGAAAAAGTTTTGATAAATTCTTAGTTTGATATATAAAGAGTATATGCATAATATGTTAGAGTGTGGTAACAAACATGTTTGTAAAATTGCCTTGCTAAGAAGAAAATTTTGTTTCTCTTTCAACACATTTATGGATTTAGAAAAGGTGTGGCAGATGTTGAAAATGTATAGTATAGGTGGTAAGTTACTAAAAACAGTTAAGAGTTTTTATTCAGATAGCAAGGGAAATTACAGTACATATCCCAGTTAAAGTAAGACTTAGACAGGAATGTGTGATGTTACCATGGTTGCTTAATATACTTTTTAAAGAAGTGAATGTTGTGGAGGTGTGGAACTAAACAATATATTGAATCTGATACAAAGTGGGAGCCACTACATTTGCTCTTTGCCAATGAGGGTTCTTTTAAGAGATTTTGAAGACAAGTTGCAAAGGTTATTGAACAAATTTGGGAGGTATGTAAAAGTAGGAAATTAAAAGTGAACATAGAAAAAAGTAAGGTGATGAGACTAACAAAAAAAAAAAAAAAAGGAAAAAAAAAAAAGTCTAGGCAGTGATAGATTGAATATCAGATTGGAGAAAGGGGGTATGAAGGAAACAGATTTTTTAACACACTGGCCAACTCCCACCAAGGTAGGGTGACATGCAAAAGAAGAAACACTCTAACCATCACTCACTGTATTGCCAGAGGCATGTCGACATCACATCTCAGATGCCCCAATGAACTGCAACATCTCCACCCTTCCGTCAGGGTGTAGGACTGTACTTCCCATCTCCAGAACTAAAGTCCAGCTAACTGGTTTCTCTGATTCCTTTCATACATGTTACCTTGCTCACATTCCAACATGTCACATCATAAAAACCCCTTGCCACCACTCACAGAATACACGTAATGGGAAAAAGGTAGATGGTGTGTTGAGTTGAGACATTTGTGGAAAGTAAGAAATTTAATTATTAAGGCAAACAAGGGAATGTACCAGAATACAGTGGACCCTTGGTTTTCGTGATTAATCCGTTCCAGATAATCTGCCGAAAACTAAAATTCATGAAAACCAAAACCATTTTCCCCATAAGAAATAATGTAAATCCAATTAATTCGTTCCAGACACCCAAAAGTATTAACAAAAAATAATTTTTTTAGAGATTAAATATAGACTTACATACAGAAAACAATGAAAAATAAATATAAAGCCCTAATAAAATGTATAAATGAACATTTAACATCACACTTACCAAGGGTCCACTGTATAGTGATACCAATGTGTTTATATGGGTGTCACGCATGCGTTTTAAACATGACAGCAAGTAGAAGGCTAGAGGCAGTGGAGATGTCATGTTTGTGATCAATGTGTGAGGTGAATATTACACAGCGGATTCAGAGTAGAAATTAAAAGATGGTGTTGGATCACTAATGGTATGATTCAGAGAACTGAGGCAGTTCGAGAATGCAGAGAGGATGGAAATGGATAGGATGATGAAGAGGGTGTATAAATGTGGAGTAGAAGGCAGGAGGATAAAGGATTGTCTTTAAAAGAATGGTTGGAGGCAAGTGATAAAGGAAGGTTTGAGTATTAGGGGCTTGTGCATCCAGTAGACGTTTTTGAGTCTGTTGGACAGGAGTAAATGGAAAAAAGTGGGGGTTTAATGGACATGCTATTGGAGTGTAAGGTAGCATTTGCGAAGGGATTCAGGGGAAACTGGTTAGCTGGACTTGAGCCCTGGAGGTGGGAAGAGCCCTCCAAAGGAGGGGGTGAGGATGTTGTGGGCAGATGAATGTCTGGAATGTGATGACAGTGCACTTCTAGCAAGATAACAGTTGAATGAATGATGGTGAATGGGCAAAATATACAGACACATCTCCACATACCTGCTGCCCCTTTTCACCTAGCAGTAAACACGTACCTGGGTGTTACTCACCTGTTGTTGGTTGCATTCTGAGTGAGATTATATTAACCCTTTAACTGTCAAACTGTTGATCTACATTTTACTGCTAGTGCTCCACATATTTAAAACAAAGAGAGCAATTTTCTGTTTGTAATAAGACCATAAAAAAAAAAATTAAGGGCCAGTACTTATCGAGATACAGTGGTACCTCGAGTTAGGATATTTTTTCGTTCGAGAATGCTGTTCAAGTGCCATTACCAAACGAATTTATCCCCATAAGGAATAATGTAAAATAGACTAGTCCTTTTACACCCCCAAAAATATACCTACAAAAGCATTTAAAAAAATAAACTTACATAAAAGGGCGATTTTGGGGACCATCGTAACTCGAGGTACCACTGTACAAGGCAACTAAGTTCATGGCAACATGGAGTACTGCTGCTTGTTTTCTCGTTTCTTATAATTTACATAATTTTTATGCTTTGATAATTGCAATTTATAGTAGTTCTTGTGATTTTATAGCCAGTCTTTGTTCTGACACTAATAGTGTATTAGGTATGGAAACAGTAATCAAACAGTCACAAACACACTGACAGGTGAACATGTTCATCTGCCTTGGTCACATACTATTGTCTAGAAATATATACAAATTATTTATAGGTCCCAGCAATGTTTTTAGAAGTAATGAAGCACAGTGTCAGACAAGAGTGTCACTCTACACTGCTGATGGTGCAGTCACTCAACATTGCTGATGGTGCACTGCTCCCAGTGAACCTTGGCGTAAGTTTTTTATCCTCACTGTTCCACACACATAAGCATGTCTGTCTGTCTGTCTCTGTGTGTTCTCTCTCTCAGGTATTACACATGTTGCAGAATCATCATATCTGAACAAGTTGAAAGATACAACTGTGGTTAAAATATGTATTACTTGCAAGTCATGCTTATGCCTCATACCTACAAACACAGTATAGCACTCTTTTTTTTTTTTGTGGGGGGGGTTATATTGCGCCCCCAGAATTGGGCCTCATTATATATATACAGTGGTACCTCGAGTTACGATGGTCCCCAAAATCGCCCTTTTATGTAAGTTTATTTTTTTAAATGCTTTTGTAGGTATATTTTTGGGGGTGTAAAAGGACTAGTCTATTTTACATTATTCCTTATGGGGATAAATTTGTTTGGTAATGGCACTTGAACAGCATTCTCGAACGAAAAAATATCGTAACTCGAGGTACCACTGTACCTGTATGATATATTTTATGTATATTTTCCATTTTCTATAATTTTATATTGCTGATATTCTCGATAATAGCTAAATCGTTAATATCTTGCTTTATATTATTATTGGACTTTTATTTTACATTATTTGACTTAGCTATATTTATTAGGTAGGATGTAACATTTTATATTGTGCTCGAGTGTGTCGTAGCTGCCTTGGAGTTGGCAAACTACAGATTATGACTACGCTTGTTATACTGCCAGTGAATAGTTGCTGGGAGGAGTCAGTCGCAGACCACACCTGAGCTGGGTGGTTGCTTCTCCTCCCTCTCTCTCTCTCTCTCTCTGGCCTGCTGACTATCGTCGAGTCAACACCTTGCTCCTATTTCTACTTGTTTTCTCGACATTTAGACTGTTGGGTAGAGTATGTATTTGGTGGTGAGACGAAACATACTTCTCAGGACTCTGTGTAACTCTGTTCACAGAGGATAGACTAGACAGTGATTTTCGACGTTTTTCTGGGTTGTGTGTCACATTGACACTCTGATACAACTCAGGTCTCTAGCTATAGCTCTGGACCTACTTCGATAAGGCATCTGTGCACCATCACAGTTTGAGATTGTTTATGCTGAACCTAGCTTCAGTAGAAAGGGAGTTTTGTGACTGTTTTGGAGGATCTATTGATGGTCCCCAGTTAGGGTCGATTTTCTATCTCCTGGTTCCTGACGCTGTGTTGCTGTTGCTTGTTGTGTTGCTGTTCTGCGAATGGGTCATTTTACTGGTCAATCAAGCTGTTCTGATTGTCAGTTTGTTAGAGAAGCTAGCTTATGAGAAGTTCAGTCGGACACTGGTTGAGTCGAGTCTTAGAGTTACCGGGAGCACACTCATACACACATTTATTCATATTTGTATATGTCTACATTATGTCTACATTATAGGTAGTAGGTTGGTAGACAGCAACCACCCAGGGAGGTACTACCGTCCTGCCAGGTGACTGTGAAACAGAAACCTGAAACTGTTTTACATGATGGTAGGATTGCTGGTGTCTTTTTTCTGTCTCATAAACACGCTGGATAACAGGTATATCTAGCTACTTCTACTTACACTTTAGGTCACACTACACTGGCATACACATGCATATATATACATACACACATCTAGGTTTTTCTTCTTTTTCTTAATAGCTCTTGTTCCTTTTATTTTCTCTATTGTCCATGGGGAAGTGGAAAAGAATCTTTCCTCCGTAAGCCATGCGTGTCGTATGAGGCGACTAAGATGCCGGGAGCAATGGGCTAGTAACCCCTTCTCCTGTACAAATCTACTAAAAACGAGAAGAAGAAAAACTTTATAAAATTGGGTTGTCTGAATGTGCGTGGATGTAGTGCGGATGATAAGAAAGAGATGATTGCCGATGTTATGAATGAAAAGAAGTTGGATGTCCTGGCCCTAAGCGAAACAAAGCTGAAGGGGGTAGGCGAGTTTCAGTGGGGAGAAATAAATGGGATTAAGTCAGGAGTATCTGAGAGAGTTAGAGCTAAGGAAGGGGTAGCAATAATGTTGAAGGATCAGTTATGGAAGGAAAAGAGGGAATATAAATGTGTAAATTCAAGGATTATGTGGATTAAAATAAGGGTCGGATGCGAAAAGTGGGTCATAATAAGCGTGTATGCACCTGGAGAAGAGAGGAGTGTAGAGGAGAGAGAGAGATTTTGGGAGATGTTAAGCGAATGTATAGGAACTTTTGAACCAAATGAGAGAGTAATTGTGGTAGGGGACCTAAATGCTAAAGTGGGAGAAACATGCAGAGAGGGTGTAGTAGGTAAGTTTGGGGTGCCAGGTGTAAATGATAATGGGAGCCCTTTGATTGAACTTTGTATAGAACGGGGTTTAGTTATAGGTAATACATATTTTAAGAAAAAGAGGATAAATAAGTATACAAGATATGATGTAGGGCGTAATGACAGTAGTTTGTTGGACTATGTATTGATAGATAAAAGACTGTTGAGTAGACTTCAGGATGTACATGTTTATAGAGGGGCTACAGATATATCAGATCACTTTTTAGTTATAGCTACAGTGGGAGTAAAAGGTAGATGGGATACAAGGAAAATAGAATCAGTAAGTAAAAGAGAGGTGAAGGTTTATAAACTAAAAGAGGAGGCAGTTAGGGTAAGATATAAACAACTATTGGAGGATAGATGGGCTAGTGAGAGTGTAGGCAATGGGGTCGAAAATGTATGGGGTAGATTTAAAAATGTAGTGTTAGAGTGTTCAGCAGAAGTTTGTGGTTACAGGCGAGTGGGTGCGGGAGGGAAGAGGAGCGATTGGTGGAATGATGATGTAAAGAGAGTAGTAAGGGAGAAAAAGTTAGCATATGAGAGGTTTTTACAAAGTAGAAGTGATGCAAGGAGGGAAGAGTATATGGAGAGAAAAAGAGAGGTTAAAAGAGTGGTGAAGCAATGAAAAAAGAGAGCAGATGAGAGAGTGGGTGAGATGTTATCAGCAAATTTTGTTGAAAATAAGAAAAAGTTTTGGAATGAGATTAATAAGTTGAGGAAGCCTAGAGAACAAATGGATTTGACAGTTAAAAATAGGAGAGGAGAGTTATTAAATGGAGAGTTAGAGGTATCGGGAAGATGGAGAGAATATTTTGAGGATTTGTTAAATGTTGATGAAGACAGGAAGCTGTGATTTCGTGTGTAGGGCAAGGAGGAATAACATCTTGTAGGAGTGTGGAAGAGCCAGTTGTGGGTGTAGGGGAAGTTCGTGAGGCAGTGGGTAGAATGAAAGGGGTAAGGCAGCTGGGATTGATGGGATAAAGATAGAAATGTTAAAAGCAGGTGGGGATATAATTTTGGAGTGGTTGGTGCTATTATTTAATAAATGTATGGAAGAGGGTAAGGTACCTAGGGATTGGCAGAGAGCGTGTATTGTTCCTTTGTATAAAGGCAAAGGGGACAAAAGAGAGTGCAAAAATTATAGGGGAATAAGTCTGTTGAGTGTACCTGGTAAAGTGTATGGTAGAGTTATTATTGAAAGAATTAAGAGTAAAACAGAAAGCAGGATAGCAGATGAACAAGGGGCTTTAGGAAAGGTAGGGGGTGTGTAGACCAAGTGTTTACAGTGAAACATATAGGTGAACAGTATTTGGATAAGGGTAAAGATGTTTTTGTGGCATTTATGGATTTGGAAAAGGCATATGATAGGGTAGATAGGGGGGCAATGTGGCAGATGTTGCAGGTGTATGGAATAGGAGGAAGGTTACTGAAAGCAGTGAAGAGTTTTATGAGGATAGTGAGGCTCAGGTTAGAGTGTGTAGGAGGGAAGGGGACTATTTCCCAGTAAAAGTGGGCCTTAGACAAGGATGTGTGATGTCACCGTGGTTGTTCAATATATTTATAGATGGGGTTGTAAGAGAAGTGAATGCGAGGGTCTTGGCAAGAGGTGTTGGGCTAAAAGATAAAGAAGCAAATACAAAGTGGGAGTTGTCACAGTTGCTTTTTGCTGATGACACTGTGCTTTGGGAGATTCTGAAGAGAAGCTGCAGAGGTTGGTGGGTGAATTTGGTAGGGTGTGTAAAAGAAGAAAATTGAAAGTGAATATAGGAAAGAGTAAGGTGATGAGGATAACAAAAAGAATAGGTGACGAAAGATTGGATATCAGATTGGAGGGAGAGAGTATGGAGGAGGTGAATGTATTCAGATATTTGGGAGTGGACATGTCGGCGGATGGGTCTATGAAGGATGAGGTGAATCATAGAATTGATGAGGGAAAAGGGTGAGTGGAGCACTTGGAGTCTGTGGAGACAAAGAACCTTGTCCATGGAAGTAAAGAGGAATGTATGAGAGTATAGTTATACCAACGCTCTTATATGGGTGTGAAGCATGGGTGATGAATGTTGCAACGAGGAGAAGGCTGGAGGCAGTGGAGATGTCATGTCTGAGGTCAATGTGTGGTGTGAATATAATGCAGAGAATTCGGAGTTTGGAAATTAGGAGGAGGTGCGGGATTACCAAACGATTGTCCGAGAGCTGAGGAGGGGTTGTTGAGGTGGTTTGGACATGTAGAGAGAATGGAACGAGACAGAGTGACTTCGAGTGTATAAATCTGTAGTGGAGGGAAGGCGGGGTAGGGGTCGGCCTAGGAAAGGTTGGAGGAGGGGTAAAGGAAGTTTTGTGTGCGAGGGCTTGGATTTCCAGCAAGCATGTGTGAGCGTATTTGATAGGAGTGAATGGAGGCATATGGTTTTAATACTTGACGTGCTGTTGGAGTGTGAGCAAAGTAACATTTATGAAGGATTCAGGAAACCGGCAGGCCGGACTTGAGTTCTGGAGATGGGAAGTACAGTGCCAGCACTCTGAAGGAGGGGTGTAAATGTTGCAGTTTTATAACTGTAGTGTAAAGCACCCTTCTGGCAAGACAGTGATGGAGTGAATGATGATGAAAGTTTTTCTTTTTCGGGCCACCCTGCCTTGGTGGGAATCGGCCGATGTGTAAATAAAAAAAATAATAAAAATATTGTAATTACTGACAATGTACCTGATGGTACTTCTGAGTCATTTATGTGCCCTCAGCACAGTCTTATTGTATATGAGAGCAGTGTAGGAGCTACCCTCCTAATTAACCTCCTAATTCACAACTTAATGAACATCCTTATCATATATACATATATTTACTTTGAAACCCTAGACATTAACTTGGTTAATAAACATATTAAATTTTATGCTTTGGTTAGTACCCTATCAGTTGTAATCCTCTTGGTGACTATTGAATATGTTGGATAACTGGACCAGGATATTGACTTTGTTGCAAAAGCCCAGTAACAGGCTGGATGCTAGAAGGGCTATCCTTTCTAGTGTTCACTGGAGATGTCTATTACTAATGGATATCGTGTCATTTTGTAACAGGTTATCCTGGGTAATTTACACTCTGTATGATAACTGTACTTATGTGTACTTGTGCCTAAATAAACTTACTTAATCCTTGATTCTGGTTCATGATTGGCTCTCTCTGAGACAGAGAGACAGGCAGACAGAACTAGCCAGCCAGCCAAAGCTAGCCAGCCAGCCAAAGCTAGCCAGCCAGCCAGAGCCATCTAGCAAGCCAAAGTCAGCCAGCCAGCCGAACATGTATTACACGTTCCAGGATCATCTCTCTCTCTCTACTTAGGGCATAGGGGATAAGACATTCTGACAGGATGACACTACCAGTTGCATCAAAATCGAAAGGATGTGGCACAAATGTTGCACAAGGGTTATTATCTAGGTATTTTATATTTCCTTGACCACTTGTGGCCACATCCATCTCAAAGCCACTAAACTCAGGGTCAATGTCACTTTCCTTGAAAAAGGAGAGTGTTAATATGACATGGCATTAGTGAATCCCTGGGGTTTGCCATGCCGTTTGCTCTAGCTGGCATTCAGTTGAACTGATGCTCCCACAAGGTATTAAGTGGTCCCAGATTTTTTTAATACTGTGCATATTGAGTGTTAACACCCATTCTATACTGCCTACACCTATCAGGCCTCTGGCACCAAATCTGAAAGCAGGAAAAATAGTGTTGATGGACATCTCGAGTGCTATCAGTAAAATATTGATCAATGGTTTGACAGTTAACCCTTTCAGGGTCGAGACCTCAATTCTTAACTCTCTCTCAGGGTCGAGAAATTTAAAAAAAAAAAAAAAAATTCTTATGAAATAATAGTTTTTTGTTATAAATCTAATAGGCTAATTTTTTTTTTTTTTGCGATCAATAGTTACCTAGATATAGAGGCTTGAAGTTGACAGAAAGTGAACCGCTTACGGCAACATCGCCAACTGCCTGTCACCTGGTAATAGTTTATTTATTTTCTTTATACTTTTTTCTTCTATTTTTTTAACATTTTATTTTGTCAAGTAACTTTTGTCCTGTGAGACCAATATAAACCATATTTTGTATATATACACTCCTTGTATACTACACAATAACTGCTGGCTGACTGGCTGACCAGCTGGCTTGCTGACCAGCTGGCTGGCTGAACAGCTGGCTGGATGGATGGCCAGCCGACTGGCTGGCTTGCTGGCTGACCAGCTGGCAGGCTGGCTGGCTGGCTTGCTGACCAGTTGGCTGGGTGGCTGGCTAGCTGACCAGTTGGCTGGCTGGCTGGCTAGCTGACCAGCTGGCTGGCTGAACAGCTGGCTGGATGGATGGCCAGCCGGCTGGCTGGCTGGCAGGCTGGCTAGCTGACCAGCTGGCTGGCTGGCTGAACAGCTGGCTGGCTGGCTGAACAGCTGGTTGCATGGATGGCCAGCCGGCTGGCTGGTTGGCAGGCTGGCTGACCAGCTGGCTGGCTGGCTGGCTGGCTGAACAGCTTGTTGCATGGATGGCCAGCTGGTTGGCTTGCTGGCTGACCAGCTAGCCGGCTGGCTGGCTGGCTGTGTCTCACTCTCACAGGAACACATAAATACAATTATACATAGTGTAAATTACCTAGGATGCACGGGAGAATATAATAATAATAATAATAATAATAATAATAATAAAATAATAATTATTATTATTGAAGCATGGTATAAGTGTGTCAGTCTTATCACTAATCTAATTACAGCAGTGACATTGATGAGGGGTGAGGGTCCTGTTATCTTATTATTATCAGCTAAACTAATTAGTGATGACATTTGATGAGGTACACTGCCTTCTCTTTATTTGTTTTCACTGTTTTATCTGCCTGTCTGTCTCTCTTTCTGTTTCTCTCTGTCTCAGAGGCAGTCACTAGTGAACCAACATTGCCTCATCTGAGTTGATACATATTATTTGCCAGTCTGGATTTTTTTGGGTTATCCTAGGTAATTTACACTATGTATAATTGTATTTATGTGTACCTGTGTGACAGCCAGCCAGCCAGCCACAGCCAGCCACAGCCAGCCCCATCCAGCCAGCCCCAGCCAGCTACAGCCAGCCAGCCCCAGCAAGCCAGCCCCAGCCAGCTACAGCCAGCCAGCCCCAGCCAGCCAGCCCTAGCTAGCCAGCCCCAGCCAGCCATCTAGCCAGCCCCAACCAGCCAGCCTGTCAGCCCCAGCCAGCCACAGCCAGCCCCAGCCAGCCAGCCAGCCCCAGCCAGCCACAGAAAGCTACAGCCAGTCAGCCCACCAGCCAGCCTACCAGCCCCAGCCAGCCAGCCAGCCCTAGCTAGCCACCCCCAGCCAGCCATCTAGCCAGCCCACTAGTCCCAGCCAGCCACAGAAAGCCAGCCCGCCAGCCCCAGCCAGTCACAGCCAGCCCCAGCCAGCCCCAGCTAGCGAGCCCCAGCCAGCCATCAAGCCAGCCAGCCTGCCAGCCCCATCCAGCCACAGAAAGCCAGCCTGCCAGCCAGCCAGCCAGCCCCAGCCAGCCAGCCAGCCCCAGCTAGCCAGCCCCAGCCAGCCAGCCAGCCAGCCAATGTTGTTTACACAAACCCCACTGCCTTCCCCACCCTTCCCACTGCCTTACCCCCTCCCCACTGCCTTACCCACCACTCACACTGCCGGAGTGAGGTATTCCTTACCGCATGGCTTGGTGACAAAGGCGCACTGAATTACCACTCCCACAATGCAATGCGGGTGCATAGATTTTTTTCCTACTGCACACACTTACCACATAGACCCATTCTATCACATGCAGGCCTACCAGCTCTCTCCCCCTCGATTTGAAGCCACTAGAATTTATGCGTACTAGTATGTCAAACGCCCTGGCGCGTAAGCCGTGCTAGTACATCAAAAACCCTGAAAGGGTTAAAGGGTTAAAGAATATTTCAAAAAGGGCTGGGCTTTAAAATAAGCTTAAGTAGGATAACTGCTTGGCCTGATAATTCAACTGTGCCAAAAAAAAAAAAAAAAATATTTTCAGGTAAAACCATGAGGTATCTTGCTCAAGTGAGGATGTACTCAATTATGTACCGCTATCTCTTTTTTGTGGTACATACTTATGTTAGCATTAAAAATATTTCTTCACCTTCAATTTTAATCGATCCAGTTTATCTTGACATTTTTGAACTACAACAAGTTGAGCATCTCGCCGCCTACGTAGTGCATCAAGGGGCTCATAGAGTGTTTGGTACTGTTTCACTGGATCACCCATCACCTGCTGAACAGCTAAACTTATCTCTTCACTTTTAGGTTTCATCTGAAATTAAATAAAACAAATCAATATATGGACTTCCATGGGAAAGTGTAATAAGAATCTTTCCTCTGTAAGCCATGCGTGTTGTAAAAGTCAACTAAAATGCCGGGAACAATGAGCTAGTAACCCCTTTTCCCATATAACTTACTAAAAAGAAAAAGAAGAAAACTGTCAAAGTGGGATGTTTGAATATGCGTGGATGTTGTGTGAATGATAAGAGATAATTGTGGATGTTATGAATGAGAAGAAGCTGGATGTCCTGGCTTTAAGTGAAACAAAGCTGAAGGGGTTAGGAGAGTTTCAGTGGGGAGAAATAAATGGGATTCAGTCAGGAGTTTCAAATAAGAGTTATAGCTAAAGGAGTACCAATAATGTTGAAAGATAAGTTATGGCAGGTAAAGAAGGAATATAAATGCATAAATTCAACTATTATGTGGAGTAAAATAAGGGTTGGATGTGAAAAGTGGGTTATAGTAAGTGTTTATGCACCTAGAGAAGAGAGAAGTGTAGAAGAGAGAGAGAGATTTTGGGAAATGTTGAGTGAGTTTATGGGGAGTTTTGAACCAAGTGAGAGAGTACTTGTGGTTGGGGATCTCAATGCTAAAGTGGTTAAAAATGTTGTGGAGGGAGTAGTAGGTAAATTTGAGGTGCCAGGGGTAAATGAAAATGGGGAGCCTTTAATTGAGCTAAGTGTAGAAAGAGATTTGGTAATAAGTAATACATATTTTATGAAAAAGAGGATAAATAAGTATACAAGGTATGATATAGCACGTAATGAAAGTAGTTTGTTAGATTATGTATTGGTGGATAAAAGGTTGATGGGTAGGCTTCAGGATGTACATGTTTATAGAGGGGCAACGGATGTATTGGATCATTATTTAGTTATAGCTACAGTTAGAGTAAGAGGTAGATGGGACAAAAGGAAAATGGCAATAGCAAGTAAGAGAGAGAGGTAAAAGTGTATAAACTAAGGGAGGAGGAAGTTAGGGTGAGATATAAGCAACTATTGGCAGAAAGGTGGATTAGTGCAAGTATAAATAGTTGGGGGTTGAAGAGGGTTGGGATAGTTTTAAAAATGCAGTATTAGAATGTTGGGAAGAAGTTTGTGGCTATAGGAGGGTGGGTGCAGGAAGAAAGAGGAGTGATTGGCGGAATGATGAAATAAAGGGTGTGATAAAAGAGAAAAAGGTAGATTATGAGAGGTTTTTACAAAGCATAAGTGTTATAAGAAAAACAGAGTACATGGAGAGTAAAAGAAAGGTGAAGAGAGTGGTGAGAGAGTGCAAAAGGAGAGCAGATGATAGAGTGGGAGAGGCACTGTCAAGAAATTCTGCTGAAAATATGAAAAAAATTTGGAGTGAGATAAACAAGTTAAGAAAGCCTAGGGAACGAATGGATCTGTCAGTTAAAAGCAGAGTAGGGGAGTTAATTGATGGGGAACTGGAGGTATTGGGTAGATGGCGGGAATATTTTGAGGAGCTTTTAAATGTCAATGAAGAAAGGGAGGCAGTAATTTCATACACTGGCCAGGGAGGCATAACATCTTTTAGGAGTGAAGAAGAGCAGGATGTGAGTGTGGGGGAGGTGCGTGAAGCATTACGTAGAATAAAAGAGGGTAAAGCAGCTGGAACTGATGGGATCATGACAGAAATGTTAAAAGCAAGGGGAGATATAGTGTTCAAGTGGTTGGTATTTTTTTTAACCCTTTGACTGTCGCAACCCTCAATCCTGAGTGCCATTCTGTTGTTGCAAAATATTAAAAAAAAAAATTATTTTTTCTTATCAAAATGTTAAGATTATTTTTCTGATTGTTTTTATCCTAAAAACAGATTTTTGTCATCAATACTTACCGAGATATGGAGGTGTAAAGTTTGCAGAAAATGAGCCGCGTAAGGCAACAGCGGTGACTACTGCTCACTCAGTAAACATTTGTTTACTTCCATTTGTAGATTTTTTGTTTTCACTATTTTCTTTTTTTACGTAACTTATGTGGCCTGTTAGACCAAGGTAAGGTGCAATGTATATATATACATTTGTTGTATGCCACACAATAATAGCATAAACATTAGTATCTTTATATTGTTTACAAAACTTTACACAAACCAACAATACAAAAAAATCTTTATTACTATTGTTCTATAATATATATACAAATGTACAGTCACTGGACATGTTCATAGACGTTCTGCAGCTTGTGGAACTCTTTGAAACATGGTTCCATGCACAGTGGTGTTTTACATTCCTCACACATAAAACGAGTGTCTCTGCATTTTCGTGGGCTTTTTTTTTTGTATATGCACAGACAAAACATTTCTTCTGAGCAGTTTTCTTCAAAGTAGTAGCAGGCAGTTGTGTTACGTAGTTATCCTAGGTTGATGGTCGTCTGGGTTGTCATTCCTGCTTTCCTTCCTACATTCCTTCCTTCCTTCCTTCCTACCTACCTACCTACCTTCCTTCCTTCCTTCCTTCCTTCCTTCCTACCTACCTTCCTTCCTTCCTACCTACCTACCTACCTTCCTTCCTTCCTTACTACCTTTCATCTCGTACTTCCTTTCTTCCTTCTGGTTTCTATATATACACACAGTCACTGGACACGTGCCTAAAACTGCTATAAGCTTCTGGAAGTTGGTTGTTGTGTCTGGGTCATCATTCCGACCTTCCTTCCTTCCTACATTCCTTCTAACCTTCCTTCCTTTCATCTCGTCCTTCCTTCTGGTTTCTATATATACGCATATATAATCACTGGACACTTCATAGAATTGCTATTAGCTTCTGGAAGCTGGTTGTTTCTGGGTCATCATTCCTTCCTTCCTGCCTGCCTTCCTTCCTACCTTCCTTCCTTCCTGCCTTCCTTCCTACCTTCCTTCCTGCCTTCCTTCCTGCTTTCCTTCCTGCCTTCCTTCCTGCCTTCCTTCCTGCTTTCCTTCCTGCCTTAATTCCTGCCTTCATTCCTGCCTTCCTTCCTACCTTCCTTCCTTCCTACATACCTTCCTTCCAACCTTCCTCCTACATTCCTTCCTTCCTACATTCCTTCCTTCCCACATTCCTACCTACCTTCCTTCCTTCCTGCCTTTCATCTCCTTCCTTCCTTCCTTCTGGTTTCTATATATATGCATATATAGTCACTGGACACTTCATAGAACTGACATTAGCTTCTGGAAGATGCTTGTTGCGAGTGTGTGGACTTATAAAAATGCTGAGTCAGGGTGCGGCTGCTGTCAAAATGACATATTATACCACCACTCCCCACCCTCACTGCCTTGTCAACACCCATGGGGTCCCATGCTCTTCTTCTCCACAATCCTTCCCACCTACTTACATACCTACTTATGTACGTACTTAAGTACCTACTTACTTACCTACTTGCTTACCTACTTGCTTACCTACTTACCTACTTGCTTACATACTTGCCTACCTACTTGCCTACCTACTTACTTACCTACTTGCCTACCTACTTACTTGCCTACCTACTTACCAACCTATTGCTATTGTTCTATGATATATATACACATATATAATGACTGGACACTTTCCATCAACTTCACTTAGCGCTTGAAGGTGTGTGTGTGTGGACATCTAAATTTGCTGAGTCAGGGTAAGGTAGCTGTCAAAATGACATATTATACCATTACTAACCACCCTCACTGCTGTCAACCTGTCAACACAAAAGGGGTTGCATGTCTTCTTCCCCACAACCTCCTTCCTAGCTTCCTTTCTTCCTTCCTTCCTTTCTTACTTATTTATTTCCTTCCTTCCTTCCTCTCATCTCTTCCTTCCTGCCTTTCTTCCTTCCTTCATTCCTTCCTTCCTTTTTTTCTTCCTTTCTTACTTCTTTTGTTCCTTCCTTCCTCTCATCTCTCCTTCCTTTCTTTCTTTCTTCTTTCCTTCCTTCCTTTCCTCCTTCCTTCTTCTTTCCTTCCTTCCTTCCTCTCATCTCTTCTTTCCTTCCTTCCTTTCATCTCTTCTTTCCTTCCTTCCTCTCATCTCTTCCTTCCTTCCTTCCTTACTTTCTTTCTTTCTTCCTGGTATCCAGGGCATTGCTTTTGGTCACAAACTCCTCAAAACCATGAAATTCATCTTCAGAGACACTTCCATCTGTGTTAGAGCTATCACTGAGGAAGAGAAGAGTCCCAGATTCGCCGGGGAGTCTGGTATTTCTTACCGCTAGGGATGCTGAACATGGACTACAGAAATGGCTTTCCCACAATGCACCACTGGCTGCCCGATTTTTTTTATACTGCACACACTGACCACACAGACCCATTCTCTCACATGTGGGCCTACCAGCTTTCTCCCACTTGATTTGAGGTCGCTAGAATTTAGGCATATAAATACGTCCGAAACAGTGGCTCGTAAGACGTATATATACGACCGAAACAGTCAAAGGGTTAATGCTACACTTTATCGCTGGCTGCCACTATAGCCTTTATCAACTCCTGCTGCTTTAGTATCATATCGTAGAATCACTGAATCACTTAAGAAGACACATTCTCCCCTTTCAGCCCTTTACCAAAGGGCTGGCACCAGGAGCTTTCTTTGGGCCCATGGTGGCTTATTTAGCAGTTGTAAGCACTAAAAACAATGGAATAATGACAAAATGTATGGTATGAATGCATGGGTGGCAGTCACTCGCTGCTAAACAATGGCACACTGACTCTGTATGGAGTGTCGGGCCCGCTCGGGCCACGCATACGCGTCCGGGACGAATTACTAACTCTGAGCGGATCTATGAACACCGAACCAATATTTTTCCATAAAATTTTTTACTAACTCCGAATTTTACGAACTCCGACGCCTACGAACTCCGGGGGTCCACTGTACAGTGGTACCTCTAATTACGAGCAAAATTCTTAACAGACGGTTATTCAAGTGCCAATACTGAAGGAATTTTTTCCCATAAGAAATAATGAAAATTAGATTAATCTATTTCAGACCTACAAAAATACACTTACATAATTGTTCGAGTTGGGAGCTTCTAGTAATTAGAGGTACCACTGTATTTAGTTTTAGGTGAGTAGGTGGTTTTTCAGCAGAGTTTTGAATTGATGTACAGACAGGGTTTCTTTGGTAATCATAGGTAATGAATTCCAAATTTTTGGGCCTTTAATGTGGATTGCGTTTTTGCATAGTGTGAGATGGACGCAGGGAATATCAAAAAGTGATCTGTGCCTAGTGTTATGTTCATGTGTCCTGTTGAGGTTGGTAAGGAGAAGTTTGAGTGGTGGGTTAATATTTGAATTTAGTGTTCTATGTATGTAATAGGCACAGTAAAAGTATGGATGTCTGGTGAATAAGTTTAGAATTTTGAATATTGGTGGAGTATATAGTCTGGAGTGGGAATTTATGATTTTGACTGCAGCCTTTTGATGTTATTAACCCTTAAACTGTACACACGTAGATCTATGTTCACTCGCGTAGTGCTCCGAATATTTTGAAAAAAAAAAAAATGTTTTTTTTTTTTTAAAAATTAAGAGCGCATTTTTATAAATGTTATAGGATAAAAATTTTTTTTTAGGGCCAGTACTTACTGAGATATAAGCCCGCGAAGTTGGTGCTAAATGATGAGGGGTCGGCAACATGGAGCACTGCCACTTGCAGAAACAATAAACATTTATCGTTTTTTTCCAATTCTTTTCTATTTTCTGTTGTTTTCATGCTATGATAATGTTTTGATGCAGATCTTTTGATTTCATTGTCAATTCTTGTTTAGACACAAATATTTGGTACTGAATTAGTAATCATACTGTCACAAACACACATGTTCACACTGATAGACGAATTTGTACACCTGGTTCAATCACATACTATTGTTTACATATACAGTGGTACCTCGGTTTACGATGGTCCCCAAACTCGCCCTTTTATGTAAGTTTATTTTTTTAAATGCTTTTTTAAGTGTATTTTTGGGGGTCTAAAAGGACTAGTCTATTTTATGTTTCTAGAAGTCCACCACTGTATGATACTTGAAGAAGCATGGATTCATACAGAGTGCCACCCCACATTACTGACACATGTATCGTGTCTTTTCACACTTGGGGTCGCTGTGTACTGTAAGCACACACAACACATTTTTTCTGAGAGTATTTCTTTGGAGTAGATGGTAATGGTATCAGGCAGTGACAGTTAGGGATTATTCGGTTGGGCACTTTCCCCTCTGGTTGTGGGGTGACAGGTCACTGTGGAGTGGCATTTATAGGTGTGGTACCATACTTTCTCGCTATCTGCTTGATGACATTTAGGGTGAATTCCGCATATCGTTGTCGCTTCCCAGTCTTTATTTCGAACATGTTAAAGGCATTGAGCATTGCAATGTCTACAAGGTGGAAAAACACTTTTATATACCACTTGCAACTCCTACAAACACAGTCAACAAAGCCTATCATCATGTCACACTTGTCGACTAGTCGCATATTGTTCGTATAGTCGACAACAACAGCTGGTTTTTCAACAGGTTGATTGTTGAGCTTGCTCAGTCTGTCTGTACCATCTTGTTTCTGTGGATGGTTGACAGCAATGTCACGTCCCTTTTGTCATGCCACGTCAGTGCCATGATGTCATTGGCATGAAACGCTTGCACTACACTTCCTCCAGTGAACTTTGGCATGTGTTTTCTATTTCTTCTCACTGTTCCACATATATCAGTATTATTCACACATAGGAAATCAGCAAGCATAGGGATTATGTACCAGTTGTCTGTGAACAATGTATGGCTCTTGCCAAGGTATGGCTGCATCATCTTGCAAACATCACCAGAAATGCCCAACATGCACCTGGTATCAGTGAGTGTATTTTTCCCTGTGTAGATAATGACATCCCTGTGTAGATAATGACACATAACAAACAGTTTTATACCAAAGCAATTACGTTTGCTTGGTATATATTGTTTGAATGACAGTCGTCCCTTGAACAGAATCAAGGACTCGTCAACAACAATGTTCTTGAATGGATAAATGTAGGCACTGAATTTTTGCTTGAGATACATAAACAATTCCCGGATTTTGTAAAGGAGGTCATTTCGGTTTGGTGTATTCCTGTCTGAGAAGTGCAACATTCGTAGCAACAGAATGAATCTGTTGCAGGGAAGGAGGTCACGGAAGACTGGAGTGCTAATGAAGTGGTCTATGGACCAGTAGTGTGCTATATTGTTCTTATAAGTGTGTGGCATAAGCATGACAGTGCCAAGGAATAAATACATTTCAGCCACAGTTTATCTTTCCACCTGCGCAGCCGTGACGATTCTGAAACATCTGCATGGTCCATTGTATACTGGTAGTACAGGTTGGTCTGGGTAACAATCAGGTTCATTATCGGATCATCAAAGTATAGTTGAAAATAGATTAACTCTGTAGACTCATTTGTGATGGAACAGTGTGGCATGATGCCACTTCCACTGCTATCAAAATTGAAAGGATGTGGCACAAATGGTGTATGTTCAGTCCAATTTCATTCACGATCAGATGGTGCAGGGGTGGACCTGTGGCATGGGGCGTGGGGGAGCAGGAGGAGGGATGGGAGTGGGGCCAGCACATGGTTGAGAGAGTGCCGGGCGGTCCTTTGTCTGTCCACACACCGCGCCACGAGGTCCAGGCACCATGCCACCCACCTCCTCTTCCTTCATCCCAGCATACTCTTCTTCATTATCACTATCACTATCAGTGGCAGGGATTTTGGATTATGACCTGCCACGACCCTTGCTGCTGACTGCATATGGCACACTGCCTGAACGTAGGTTATGACGCCCAAAAGTACGTTTCACTGGGGAATAATGATAATGACTTTCACTCGATGAATCATCTATGGGCATAAAATCGATTTCATCATCGTCACTTATATCACTTTCACTATCGTCATTACCATAACGCATGGAAAATGATAATTTCCTCTTGCGGAGTTGCCTTTGGGTAGTAACATTAGCAACCCCAGAGGTGCTGGGCTGAGGGTCTGTGGCCACAATGGCCACCCCAGAAGTGCTGGGCTGAGGGTCTTGTATGGCCACACTGTCCACACTGGCCACCCCAGAGGTGATGGGCTGAGGGTCATCTGGGTTGTCATCAACAGTTTCACTAATTCCTTGATTATTAGTGGCTATATCACTGTCTAATCCACTAAACTCACATTCTGTTTCACTTTCCAAGAATAGTAGTGTGTTAATACGAAAAGGCATGAGTGAATCACAGGGTTTGCCATGATGTTGACCCAAGATGGAGCTGAAACTAATTGGAGCTACCATGTGGTACCCCGGCGTCCCCGATTTTTTTCATACTGCGCACACTGAGTGTGCAGACCCATTCTCTCATGTCTGGGCGACTCAGGCCTATCGCACTAAATTTGAAGGAATGAAAAATAAAACGTAGATCTACGTTTGGAGCAGTACGCGTACAAACGTATACAGTGGACCCCCCCGAGTTTCAGTCACCTCGGAAATCAAACAACTATGTAAGTTTAATATTGTAAAACATACATAAAACTCTACATGCTAATATCAACCCTCCGCTCAAAATTCTCCTCAACAACTTTAATAGGTCTCATGACCATGACACAAGACACAGATCACTATTTGACATACCCCGAGTCCATACTAACCATTGTAAAAATTCTATGCACATAAAGGGCCCCAGAATCTGGAATTCATTACCAGTAAATATTAAGTTAACCTTGTCGGAAAATCAATTCAAGACTCTTCTCAAAAATCACCTACTCACCCTATACTAAATACTCATACTGTAACAAACTTTCAAACCCAATGTTATTTTACTTAAGATAATCTCAGTTTTATATTGTCTACCTCCTTAACACTTGTTGCAATTTCATATCATCACATTGTCATTTAAAATAGAATAGTATCATCATTTTGTTAATTTGAATATATAACTAGAAGATACTCAATAAATTTTTCTAGTATTGTTATTATACTAGTATAGCATCAACATATTGTAACTTGAAATAAAATATACAACTAGATTAAACTCAACCAATTTCTCTAGTATTGTCTTTAAATAGTATGTATAATCATATTGTAATTTGAAATAATACATAACTAGAATAAACTCAATCAATTTCTCTAGCATTAAGTACTTAGTGAATAAGTCTTTAGAATAAGCTGCCCCTAATGCCATGGCATGCCAGTAGCTCTCCTTGCATTACAGTCTTATAATTGTAACTTCCAATAACAATGTACACTTGTAACATGCATCGAAATAAAAATATTATTATTATATTAGTATTATTATTATTAAGTGCTTTTGTATGTGTATTTTTGGGGGTCTGAAAGGACTAATCTAATTTACATTTTTCCTTAAGGGAACAAATTCGTTCGGTAATGGCACTTGAACAGCCTTCTGGAATGAATTATGACCGAAACTCGGGGTCCACTGTATATACGTTTGGACAGTTTAAGGGTTAATGATCTGAGATGAAATATTGTTGTTGAGCCCCATTTGCAGATTCCATAGGTGAGATAGGGGTAAATGAGCGAGTGATACAGGGAAAGAAGAGCTGGTTGTGGAACATAGTACTTTATCTTGGATAGTATTCCTACGGTCTTGGAGACTTTTTTGGAAATTTGTTGTATATGTGTTTGAAATTTGAGGCCACTGTCAAGGTGGATTCCTAAGAATTTTCCCTCTGTGAGTTTTGTGACAAGTGATCTGTTTATCATTATGTTAAGTGGAACATTTGTAGCTCTGTTCCCAAACTGAATGAAATAGGTTTTATCAACATTGAGAGTAAGCTTGTTAGTCATCATCCAGGTAGATATTTTCTGTAATTCAGCATTTACATTGTTGGCTAGTATGACTGGGCATGGGTGAGAGAAGGCGTATGTAGTGTTATCTGCAAATAGTATGGGTTTGAGTAGTTGAGAGGCATTTGGTAGGTCGTTTATGTAAATGAGAAAGAGAAGTGGGCCAAAGAACACTTCCATGCAGGACACCAACTGTAATTGTTTGTGTGGAAGAGTTAGCTCCATTTGTGTACACATATTGGCTTCTGTCGCTAAGGTATGACTAAGTAGTTGAGGGAGTGCCATCTTACACTATAGTGTGATAATTTTAAGTGTAACAGATCATGGTCAACTGTATCAAAAGCTTTACGTAAATCAATGAAGATTCCCAGTGGGATTTCTTTTTTTTCAAGAGCAGTGTATATTATTTGATGATGAAAGTATTCTCTTTTTGGGTCACCCTGCCTTGGTGGGAGACGACCGACGTGTTGAGAAAAAAAGAAGGACGTTCTAGCACATATACAGTGGAACCCCGAGTTTCGGCTGCCCTGAGTATCGGCCGCTTTGAGTTTCGACCGCCTTTTTCAGCCAAATTTTGTCCGGAGTTTTGACCGTTGCCCCGTGTTTCAGCCGGCATACCAGACCTGTCTGCCTGCCCGTGCAGGTGTCGTGAGCCAGTCTAGCATTGTTTATCCTTGAGTGAACATTACCCTGTGCGCTCATCCAAACATTTCACAATAAATTCATTGTGTTTAGTGCTTCTTCATTAATTGTGACTGTGAAATAAGCCACCATGGGCCCAAAGAAACTTCCTAGTGGCAGCCCTGTGGTAAAGAAAGTGAGGAACACTATAGAAATGAAGGAGATAGCAGAAAAATATGAGAGTGGCATACGTGTGAGGGAGCTTGCCAGGATGTACGGCAAAAACAAATCAACTATCACTTCTATCCTGGCGAAGAGAAAAGAACTCAAGGAAGCTGATGTTGCAAAAGGTGTTGACATGTTAACCAAAAATAGATCACAAACAGTCAAAGAGGTTGAGACGCCAGAAACAGAGCACTCTTGACAGTTATTTTGTGCGACAGGGGTCCAGTGACTCTCAAGCTGGTCCTAGTGGCATTAAAAGACAAAGAAGGGAAGTAACCCCAGAGAGGGACTTGTTACCTAAAGTCCTTATGGAGGGGGGATTTCCCTTCCAAACAATAAGTCCTCCCTCTCTCCTCCCTATCTACCAGATGCCAGCAAGTCTCTTCAATAAAGGTATGTAAATGTTATTTGAAATGTTTATTTAAATGTTAATTTATCTATTTTATTACTAATTTAAGTACTACAGTGGACCCCCGGTTTACGATGGTCTCCAAACTCGCCCTTTTATGTAAGTTTATTTTTTTAAATGCTTTTGTAAGTGTATTTTTGGGGGTCTAAAAGGACTAG
>WNWK01020996.1:0-34801 GCA_009830355.1 Cherax destructor | reverse complement strand
TTATCGCTTGTAAGGCAGAAAGCTCCTGGAGGAAAAACTTCCACAATAAAATGTCACATTAGTTGAATTGTGCCCTTTTTACTTAACATATTTGTATAATCATATTTGTAGAAGCCTTGCCTGGTTGAAGTTGGGATATGATGGGGATGATTCCAGGATTTTCGGTATTAGGGTTTTCCCGGCGAGAGTCTTGCGTTTCTGAGTTGAAAAAAGGGTTGTGTGAATTTTTGTTGAAAACAGGCATTTTTTTTGGGTCGTCAGATTTTTTTGGACTCGATGCCCGCGTGGGCGATTTTTTGATATGTATTTTTCCTCTTCTGATGTTATTATTGTGTGAAAAAAAAGAATGTCACTGTTTTAAATTAAACTTGCCCCCTCAACTTAATTTTAAGGGAAAAATTACTTTTTTTTTTTTTTTTTGTGTGGGAAATAAAAAAACCTTGACGTTTCATGTCTTGATGACTTGCCCTAATATATGGGGGGGGGACACTGTGGCTTTCTGGGACCAGGAAAACGGGGCGTTGACCCCGTTAACATCCTTCAGACATGTCTATTCTATTCTGCTTCACTTTTTTTTAAAGAAAGAAGCGCTCTGTGATGACGCTACAAGGGATCACCAGATACGCAACCAGGTGACTGAGATCGGAAAAGTGGTCAACAAGGCTGAAAAGTGGCCCAAGTGGTTCAAGATGACCGTGATGGGGGGGCCAGAAGGTCGGGAGATCCCAGGCAGATGTTGGCAGGAGGGCCCAAGACAGAGCAAGAGGGAGTGGGAGCATCAGGGAGGGGAGAAGCGCATCACACACCATTTTTTCTTTACAAGCAGGAAGACAGCCTCGTACACTCCTCTGTCTCACCTGAGTCGCATCCCCACATGTGTCTACACTTTAATCCCCATCATAGACATATTTTCCCCAAGTGGGTTTTAAATTAGTGACAGAAGGAGGATATATAAGTTTAAAAAGAAGGAGGATCAATGAGTAAGTTCATGACAGTGAGGATCAATGAGTAAGTTCAGGGCAGTGAGGATTGGAAGTTCAGTGACAGTGAGGATTAATGAGTAAGTTCAGTGACAGGAGGACCAAGGTGTTCAGTGACGGAGGATCAATGAGTGTTAGGACAGGAGGATCAATGAGTAAGTTCAGTGACAGTGAGGATCAATGAGTAAGTTCAATGACAGAAGTGAAGACTAATGAGTAAGTTCAATGACAGAAGTGAGAATCATTGAGTAAGTTCAATGACAGAAGTGAGGATCAATGAGTACGTTCAACGACAGAGGTGAGGATCAATGAGTAAGTTCAATGACAGAGGTGAGGATCAATGAGTAAGTTCAATGACAGAAGCGTGGGTCAGTAAGTTCAATGATAGAAGTGAGGATCAGTAAGTTTAATGACAGAAGTGAGAATCAGCAAGTATAATAAAAGAAGTGAGGATCAATGAGAAAGTTCAATGACAGAGGTGAGGATCAATGAGTATTATTCTTATGACATTAATAATAAACTTTCAGAGTGTCTTAGCAGCACCTGAGAAAAGGGAGTTGGTCAGACTTGATCCGAGGGAGTAGAGGGTAAACTCCAGTTCTTTAGAGAAAGTGCCCTCACTAGTATTATTAAAGGCGTCTCTGTTGAAGGCAGGTCCGCTTTACAGCGATTAGCTTCAGTGTTTCGTTTTACAGTGTTTCGCTAATACAGCGGTTGTCAATCATACCCATTCTTCATGTATCAGACTTCCTACAATAAATATATTTACAACTCACTATAAGCTTAAGACGAAAATATATTAAGGTAAGTAATGTGTGTTCTGTATATTTTAGGCCTAGCTATATTTCACACTTAATATATGATAGTGTAAACATGTTATCAGGCTTTTATGTGCATTTGAAAATGAAAAAACAAATAAAATAAATAAATATGATTCACTTTACATCGATTTTCGCTTTGCAGCAGTAACCCGGAAACTGACCTGCGTATATGCCAGGCCGGTCTGTACTGAGCTTCCTCACAGAGGTATCCCTCCATCTCTGAGGTACTCCATGAACAATAGCTTCCTCACAGAGGTCTCCCTCCATCTCTGAGGTACCCCATGAACACTAGCTTCTCACAGAGGTCTCCTGGATCTCTAAGGTACTACATGAACACTAGCTTCCTCACACAGGTCTCCCTCCATCTCTGAGGTACCCCATGAACACTAGCTTCCTCACAGAGGTCTCCCTGGATCTCTAAGGTACTCCATGAACACTAGCTTCCTCACACAGGTCTCCCTCCATCTCTGAGGTACCATGAACACTAGCCTCACAGAGGTCTCCTCTCCATCTCTGAGGTACCCCATGAACACTAAGCTTCCTCACACAGGTCTCCCTCCATCTTGAGGTACTACATGAACACTAGCTTCCTCACAGAGGTCTCCCTCCATCTCTGAGGTAACTCATGAACACTAGCTTCCTCACACAGGTCTCCCTCCATCTCTGAGGTACTCCATGAACACTAGCTTCCTCACAGAGGTCTCCCTCCATCTCTGAGGTACTACATGAACACTAGCTTCCTCACAGAGGTACCCCTCCATCTCTGAGGTACTCCATGAACATTAGCTTCCTCACACAGGTCTCCTCCATCTCTGGGTATTACAAACACTAGTTTCCCTCACAGGGTACCCCCCATCTCTGAGGTCTACATGAACACTGCTTCTCAAGAGGTTCCCTCCATCTCTGAGGTACTCCATGAACACTAGCTTCCTCACAGAGGTCTCCTCCATCTCTAAGGTACTCCATAACACTAGCTTCCTCACAGAAGTCCCCCTCCATTTCTAACCACTCCATGAACACAGCTTCCTCAGAGGTCTCCTATCTCTAAGGTACTCCATGAACACTAGCTTCCTCACAGAGGTATCCCTCCATCTCTAAGGTACTCCATGAACACTAGCTTCCTCACAGAGTCTCCCTCCATTTCTAAGGTACTCATGAACACTAGCTTCCCACAGAGGTCTCCCTGATCTCTAAGGTACTCCATGAACACTAGCTTCCTCACAGAGGTCTCCCTCCATCTCTGAGGTACTCCATGAACACTAGCTTCCTCACAGAGGTCTCCCTCCATCTCTGAGGTACCATGAACACTAGCTTCCTCACAGAGGTTCCCTCCATCTCTGAGGTATCCATGAACACTAGCTTCCACAGGGGTCTCCCTCCATCTCTAAGGTACTCCATGAACACTATCTTCCCACAGAGGTCTCCTCCATCTCTAAGGTACTCCATGAACACTAGCTTCCTCACAGAGGTCTCCCTCCATCTCTGAGGTACTCCATGAACACTTATTTCCTCACAGAGGTCCCCCTCCATCTCTAAGGTACTCCAAACAATAGTTTCCCTCACAGAGGTTTCCTTCCATCTCTGAGGTACTCCAGACACTAGCTTCCTCACAGAGGTCTCCCTCCATCTCTGAGGTACTCCACAGACACTAGCTTCCTAACACAGATCTCCCTCCATCTCTGAGGTACTTCACAGACACTAGCTTCCTCACAGAGATCTCTTTCATCTCTGAGGCACTCCACAGACACTGCTTCCTCGCAAAGTCTTCCTCCATATCTAAGATGCACTAGCTTCCTCACAGAGAACTCTCTTCATCTCTGAGGCACTCCACAGATACTACCTTCCTGACAGAATTCTCCCTCCATCCCCTGAGGTACCCCACATACACTAGCTTCCTCAAAGTCTCCTTCCAACTTTGGGGTACTCCACAGACACTAGTTTCCTCACAGAAGTCTCCCTCTATCTCTGAAGTACTCCACAGACACAAGATTCCTCACAGAAGTCCCCCTCCATCTCTGAGGTACCCACATACACTAGCTTCCTCCACAGTTTTCCCCTCCAACTCTGAGGTACTCCACAGACACTAGTTTCCTCACAGAAGTCTCCTCCATCTCTGAGGTACTCCACATACACTTGTTTCCTCATAGAAGTCTCCCTCCAACTCTGGGGTACCCACAGACACTAGTTTCCTCACAGAAGTCTCCTCCATCTCTGAGGTACTCCACAGACACTAGTTTCCTCACAGAAGTCTCCTCCATCTTTGAGGTACTCCACAGACACCATTTTCCCTCCACCGTATTCCCCTTCACTCTCCTTTTTCTCCTATCCCAGTTTTATTGTCTAGATTAAATGTTCCGTGAGGCTCCTGACTCAAGAGTTCTGCTCTGGGAGCAAAACTACTTTAAAAGACTTCAAAAGTTGCCCCCGTTTCCCGCGAGCAAAGGGGCTTCACTTGCAGTGTTGTGACATATAAATGCCCTGGATATCCTTGATCTGAATTCCTCCTTTTCCGTTTCAAGGGTTTCTGTTTGGAGGTATGAACCCTGCGGATACTACGTCATATTAAGAGTGTCAGACATCCTGGGAGGATGGTAGACAGCAACCAAAGAGGTATAATCTCCCCCACATTGAAACATAAGAGTAGGGAAAGAGAGCTTTTAAACGCTTACCATCACAGTTTTGGCAGATTATAACTAACTATCTTTAGCAGTTTACTAAAAATATTTTCTGGTTTGTTGATCCTGCGTGGGGTTGGGGCAGGGAAACGAGGCAAAACAACCCAAGCAAACAGCACCAAACAAGCAACAGTACGAGCAGCAACAGTACCAGTAAAAAGCAGCAACAGTACCAGTAGCGAGCAACAGTACCGAGCAGCAGCAACAGTACCAAACAGTAGCAACATCCAGTAAACAGCAACAGTACCAGTAGCAGCAAAAGACCCCGAGAGCAGAAAGTCCAGAGCAGCGCAACAGTACCGTATAGACAAATACCAGTAGCAACAGACCCGAGGACAACAGACCCGTAGCAGCAGCAACAGTCCCGTAGCAGCAGCAACTGTACCAGCAAACAATTGTACCAGCAGCAACTGTACCAGCACAGCAATTGTACCCAGCAACTGTACCAGCAGCAGCAACTGTACCAAACAGCAACGACCAGAAAACCACAAACAGCAAAACCAGCAGCAACAACTGTACGAGGGAGCACAGCAAATACTAGGCCAGCAACGACTAGCAACAATAAGGTAAAGCAGCAGCAGCAGCGGTGGTGGCAACAGAAAACACTAACGTGGTCATAATTGCCCCCTTCAGGAACGTTACCCAGACAGTGGGACTCAAGGTGTCTTCTTCAACACTACAGGCAGCCCCCCCTCTGTTCCTGCACACCTGGTCAGTGCCGAGTGCTTGACACCTGGTCAGTGATAAATGTCTGTGCACCTGGTCAGTGCCGAGTGCTTGTACACCCGGTCGGTGATGAATGTCTGTACCCTGGTCAGTGATGAATGTCGGCACGTGGTCAGTGCCAAGTGCTTGTACACCTAGTCAGTGATGAACGTCTGTCACCGGGTCAGAAACTGAATTAATTGTTTGAATCAAGCGGTTGACACTGCAGTGCAGAGAAATGTCTACTGCTAAAAGGTTCCACATGAGTAGGGGAAAACCATCATTCTTGACACTGTGTAAAAAATTCAACTGGACAGAGCCTGCAGGGTGGGTGGCCACGTGCAAAGACGGTGAACATGTTGTCCGGGAGTGCTAAAGAAGCATGTTAGGCTGTAATACGGGAGGCCAACTGGATCACACTAGGCTGTCATGCATAAGGCCTACTAGATGTCTAGGCCATACGAGAGGTCTACTAGGTCATACTGGGCTCCATATTTCCCCCAAACACAGATCAGTTTTCTTCTTCTTCTTCTTCTTCTTCTTCTTCTTCTTCTTCTTTTTCCCTTCTTCTTCTTCTTCTTTTTCCCCCCCAAATTATTATTATTTTTTTTTATTATATTTATTATTATTATTTTTTTTTTTTTTAATTTTTAAAAATTTTTATTATTATTATTATTATTATTATTATTATTATTATTATTATTATTATTTTTTTTTTATTATTATTATTATTATTATTATTATTATTATTATTATTATTATTATTTTTTATAGTCTTTGTGAAAAGGGGGTTTTAAAGTATATCAGGAGGTTGTAAGATGTTATCTTGTCTTTCCGGAAATTTATGATAGCATATGTGACATTAGTCTGACATTATGTTATGTTATATGTAGACTCATGAAATCGTAAAAACGACTGCAAACAAACCACAGAACGGGCGCCTTTGGGAAACCCCACAAGACAGTCCAAATTTTCCAAAGCCATTGTGTTATATCACCTAGTAGTGGGGTCCCCCGGGGGTCCGGTGTCCCTTTCCCCCAGTGTCAGTTTAAAAGGGGTCAATGGCCGTCAGATGTATAAAAGATCATTTCCCCATCCCCGTCTTGTGGGGCCCGGGAGATGGTGTAAACAGTACTGTGAATCTTCCTTTAAACTCTGGAAACTGATTTTGCTTGAAGGATTTTTGTCTATAGTTGGGGCAGCGTAGCTTCATGGGGGATGATAAGGTACCCTAAACGAGTCTGACGCACCCCGCCCTTTCTGTGGTGGTCAATCCCCAGGTATAACTGGGGATACAGCTCACTGTGGGGCGAAAAGTTCTCAATAAATGCTCGCATTTTTTTTGCATTTGTTTTTTTTTTCCATCGTGTCGGAATTTTGTACAATTCTTTTTGTAAAAGCTTACAATAATGAAACCAAAATTTTTTTCCCCATACGCCCTCAAGAACATCATGTCGGGTTAGAATGGACATGAACAAGGCTTTGTGTAACACAGCAACATTCATGGTTGGGAGAGCCGGGCTCCTATTTCAAGAAAAATTTTGCCTATTAAACGAAGGTTTTTCCCAAATCATCTGCATTCAGACCAGCACCGAAAAAACATAACTGTGATATATTTTTTTCACTGGCGAGACCCATATCAGACCAGAGTAAGCCTCTTGCAGTGTTCCGGGAGCTACTCAGTCTGGGGCCCACGTGAAGCCTAGCATGGGCCAGTAATTCTCTTTGCAGCGCCTCACAACTACAGTTTTGGGACCAGAGGTAACCTAGCATGGGCCAGTAATTTTCTTGCAGCGCCTCACAACTACAGTCTTGGACCAGAGGAAAACCTAGCATGGGCCAGTAATTCTTTTGCAGCGCCTCACAACTACAGTCTTGGACCAGAGGAACCCAAAAGGAAGGGGGCCGACCTCTCTTGCAGCGCCTCCAACTACAGTCTTGGACCAGAGGTAACCTAGCATGGGCCAGTAATTCTCTCTTGCAGCGCCTCACAACTACAGTCTTGGACCGGGAGGAAACCCTTAGAAAGGGCCAGTAATTCTCTCTTGCAGCGCCTCACAACTACGTTTTGGACCAGAGGTAACCTAGCATGGGCCAGTAATTCTCTTTGCAGCGCCCCCCACAACAAAAGCCCCCCCAGAGGTAACCTAGCATGGGCCAGTAATTCTCTTTGCAGCGCCTCACAATTACAGTCTTGGACCAGAAGGTAACCTAGCATGGGCTAGAAATTTCTCTTTTGCAGCGCCTCAAATTACAGTCTTGGACCAGGGGTAAACCTGGCATGGGCCAGTAGGCCCCAGTACCCTCAGTTATCACCATTTTTTTACCTGATCATTCCCCCCGGGAACCAAGTTTAAGCTGTAATTTGTATTTGTACTGTGTAGTTGAAGGCCACGAGTGAACGAAACGTGGTGCCAACGAAGACTTCACTGAAGTGTCTAACACCAGGTTATTGATGGGTGTCTGTTCACCTGGTCAGTGATGAGTGTCTGTACCCTGGTCAGTGATGAGTGTACACCTGGTCAATAATGGGTGTCCGTACACCTGGTCGGAGGGGTGTTTTTTACACCTGGTCAGTGATAGTGTCTGTACACCTGGTCATTGATGGGTGTCTGTACACCGGGGTCATTGATGGGTGTCTGACCCCCTAAGTCAGTGATGATGTCTGACACCTGGTCGGGGAAAGGGAAGGGGCGGGGGCCCTGGGTCTTCCGCTCACTAATCCTTGACGGAGAATCCTGGGGGTGAGACGCAAGTACACGTACACTCGTACGTACACACACCAACACACACACACACCACCCCCCGGGCCTTCGACAATTTCCCCTCCAAAAAGAGATTAGTGCAGCAGCTGGGAGGATCAGGCTTTAAATAACAGGAAAGGTACTGCAATGGATCAGAGAAAATACCTGACAATGAGGCAACAGCAGTCATGGAAAGGAGATGAGGTATCACAATGGGCGCCTGTAAATTTAAAGGGGGTTCCACGGGGGGTCAGTCCTAGGACCAATGTTTTTTTTGGTATATGTGGAATGACATGACAAAAGGGGATAGACCCCAAGGTCCCTGTTTGCAGATGAGGGAAGTTAATGAGAAGAATTAAATCAGATGAGGACCCAGGCGGGACCCCAAAGAGCCCTTTTAAGGCTGGACACGTGGTCCAGCGACTCCTTCTCGAATTTAACCCAGCCAAATGCAAAGTCATGAAGATGGGGGAAAGGGGGCAAAGAAGACCGCTGACAGAGAAAGGCTAGGGGGCCCGAGACTGCAAACCCCCCCAAAAGGGAAAAAAGGATCTTGGTAAATATAATACCGACCCGTCTCCGGAAGCACACATTACAGATAACTGCTGGGGGGCGCCATAAACCTGAGAATAGCGTTCCGATCCCCAGTAAAGAATGCCCGGGCACTGTACACCGTGTACGTCACCCCATACTGGAGTATGCAGCAAAAGTTTGGGAACCCACACCTGGTCAAGCACCCAAAAAATTAGAGAAAGGAAAAAGGTTTGCAACAAGGCTAGTTCCAGAGCTAAGGAGAATGTCCTACGAAAAAAGGTTAAAAGAAATAGGCCTGACGACCCCTGGAGGACAGGGGGGTTAAAGGGAAAGGGCATGATAACGACATACAAAATTTTGGAGGAATAGATAAGGTGGACAGGGGACAGGATGTTCCTGAGATGGGACACAGAAACAAGGGGCCCTTGGAATTTGGGAAGACTCAGATGAGTCAAAGGGATGTTAGGAAGTATTTTTCAGTCACAGAGTTGTCAGGAAGTGGAATAGTCTGGAAAGGAGGTGGGGGGGGGAAAAATACACATAGCTTTAAGACGAGGTATGATAAACCCTATGGAGCAGGGAGAGAGGGGCCCTAGTAGCGATCAGTGAAGCGGCGGGGCCAGGAGCTGAGTCCCCGACCCCGGGGAAACCAAAAAAAAGGTGAGTACAAATGGGTGAGTATCACACACACACATACATACGTACATACATACATAGATAAAAAATTTTTAATAATTTTTTACACACATACACATACACACACCCCAGGAGCTGTGCCTCGCCCCTGAAACTAGAAATACGTGGTACACACACACACAAAAATTAACCCAGATACTCACCCACCCCCCCACCCACACTTTTTCATCTTTATCGCAGATATTAGAAGTTTTTTTTGCCTCTTAATCATTTTTAATGGTCATTCTGGGATTTTTTAAATAATTGATTCATTTTGGATAGTGGAGGTGTGAAAGGCTTCCATTATCGAACTGAAAAAAAAGGTAATTTTTTTTAAAAAATTTTTTTTTAAGTCTTTGGGACCCATGTTATATATATATATATATATATATATATATATATATATATATATATATATATATATATATTTTAAAACTTGCTAGAAACAGTTCATTTTTAAAAAAGGGAAGCTTTATTTTTTTTCGTGATATTAATGTAGGCCTTTTTCAAGGTAAGGAAATTTAAAGGGATAATAAACCCAATTTGATGACGGGGCTCCCCACCAGGGGAAATTTTTTTTGGGGGAAAAGGAGAGGGTGGTGGTGGTGGTAGTGATGGTGGTAGTGATGATAAGTGGTAGTGATGATGATAGTGATGGTGGTAGTGGTGATGGTAGTGATGGTGGTAGTGGTGATGATAGTGATGGTGGTAGTAGGGGTGGTAGGGGATGGGGGTATGATGATGATAGTGATGGTGGTGGATGATAGTGATGGTGGTAGTGATGATAAGTGATGGTGGTAGTGGTGATGGTAGTGATGGTGGTAGTGGTGGTGGTAGTGATGGTGGTAGTGATGATGATAGTGATGGTGGTAGTGATGATGATAGTGATGGTGGTAGTGATGGTGGTAGTGGTCATGGTAGCGTTGGTGGCATTTATGGTGGTAGTGGTGATAATAGGATGGTGGTGGGGGATGATAGTGAGGGTTTAGTGGTGATGGTAGTGATGGGGGTAGTGGTGGGAAAGGGGTGATGAAAAAGGATGGTGGAGTGATGATGATATTGATGGTGGTAGTGATGGTGGTAGTGGTGATGGTAGTGTTGGGTAGTGATGGGGGTAGTCATGGTGGTAGTGATAAAGAAAAGGACGGTGGTAGTGATGAGGATGGTGATGGTGGTATTGATGGTGGTAGGGGGATGGTAGTGTTGGTGGTATTGATGGTGGTAGTGGTGATAATAGTGATGGTTGTAGTGGTGATGATAGTGATGGTGGTAGTGGTGATAGTGATGGTGGTAGTGGTGATGTTAGTGATGGTGGTAGTGATGAGTGATGGTGGTAGTGGTGATGATAGTGATGGTGGTGGGGGTGATGATTTGGGGTTAGGGGGTGATGTTATGTTGGGTTGGGGTGGTGGTGGGTGGTAGTTGTAGTAGTGGTGGTGGTGGTAGGGTGGTGGTAATAGTGGTGGTTAAAAAGGGTGTTGGTGAGTTTTTGGTGGTGGTGGTGGTAGGGGTTGGTAAAGGGTGGGGTGATAGTGGTGTTGGTAGTATTTAGTGTTGGTGGAGTGGGGGGTGGTGATAGTGGTGTTGGTAGTAGTGGCGGTGATGGTAGTGTTGTTGGTGGTGGTGAGTGGTGGTAGTAGTAGGGGTAGCGGTGGGGTAGTAGTGGTGGTAGTGGTGGGGGTGGTAGTAGGGGGGTTTGTGGTAGGGTGGGGATGGGGTGGTGGTAGTGGGGTGGTAAAAGGGCCCCCCAAATTTTCCCTATTGTTAAAGAACCCGGGGGAAAACCCCGATTACTGGCCTGTTATTCAAAAGGATACTGCTTCATAACCAACGGGAAAAACTTTCCCCTAACCAACATTGAAATTTTTTTGCCCCAAAACCCAAAATTTGAAATTGCTTTCATAACCAACATTGCAATACTGTTCTATAACCAACTTTTGCAATACTGCTATCATAACCAACAGTGCAATACTGTTCTCATAACCAACATTGCAATACTGCTCTCATAACCAACATTGCAATACTGCTCTATAACCAACATTGCAATACTGCTCTCATAACCAACATTGCAATACTGCCCCATAACCAACATTGCAATACTGCTCTCATAACCAACATTGCAATACTGTTCTCATAACCAAAATTGCAATACTGCTCTCATAACCAACTTTTGCAATTGCCCCATAACCAACTTTTGCAATACTGCTATCATAACCAACATTGCAATACTGTTCTAATAACATTGCAATACTGCTCTCATAACCAACTTTTGCAATGTTGTTCTCAAACCAACATTGCAATACTGCTCTCATAACCAACTTTTGCAATACTGCCCCATAACCAACATTGCAATACTGCTCTAAATAACCAACATTGCAATACTGCTCTCATAACCAACATTGCAATACTGCCCCATAACCAACATTGCAATACTGTTCTCATAACCAACATTGCAATACTCCCTCCATAAAACATTGCAATACTGCCCCATAACCAACATTGCAATACTGCTCTCAAACCAAAATTGCAATACTGTTTCAAAACCCAACATTGCAATACTGCTATAAATAACCAACATTGCAATACTGCTCCCCTCCAACATTGCAATACTGCTCTCAAACCAACATTGCAATACTGCTCTCCCCAACCAACACTCAATACTGCTCTCATAACCAACACTGCAATACTGCTATCATAACCAACATTGCAATACAGCTATCAAAAACCAACATTGCAATATTTCCCAATAACCAACATTGCAATACTGCTATCATAACCAACATTGCAATACTACTCTCATAAAAAACATTGCAATCCCTTCAAAACCAACATTGCAATATTTTTTTCCTATAACAAAATTTGAAAAATGTTTCCATAACCAAATTTGCAAACATCTCATAACCAACACACAATACTGCCCCAATAAACTTTTGCAATACTGGTCTCAAACCAACATTGCAATACTACCCATAACCAAATTGCAATACTGCTCTCAAACCAAATTAAAATTTGCTCTCATAACCAACATTGCAAACATTCTCAAAACCAACAGCAATCGTTTCAAAACCAACATTTAATCCCCCTTTTAAACCCAAACATTGCAATACTGCCCCATAACCAACACGGGAAAATATTTTTCCTTTTATAACCAACAGAAAATATTTCCTCATAACCAACATTGCAATACTGTTTCATAACCAACATTGCAATACTGTAACAATATAATAAAGGGTTATTGTGGATAAAAAAATAAACTTTAAATTTTATATATATATTTTTTTTAACAAGAAAAAATTTATAAAAAATAGTAAAACCTTTGTACAATAACATAAAAAAAAAAGATGATTTTTTGTAAAATTAAAAAAAGGGTTAATATTTGAATATAAGTTAACAATATACATTAAATTTACACGACTATTCATTTAATGTCACAAACATCCCAGTGTCACCCCAAGACACATTCTTACCAGTGTCACCAAGACACATTTTTACCAGTGTCACAAAGAAATTTTTACCAGTGCCACAAAGACACATTTTTACCAGTGTCACACAAGACAACATCTTACCAGTGTCACACAAGACAACACCTTACCAGTGTCACACAAGACAACATCTTACCAGTGTCACACAAGACAACATCTTACCAGTGTCACAAAAGACAACATCTTACCAGTGTCACACAAGACAAACCCTTACCAGTGTCACACAAGACAATATTTTACCAGTGTCACACAAGACAACATCTTACCAGTGTCAAAAAGACAACATCTTACCAGTGTAAACCCCAAGAAAATTCTTACCAGTGTCAACAAGAAAATTCTTACCATTTAAAACACAAGAAACATTTTACCAGTGTCACACAAGACAGCATCTTACCAGTGTCACACAAGAAAACATCTTACCAGTGTCAACAAGACAACATCTTACCAGTGTCACACAAGACAACATCTTACCAGTGTCACACAAGACAACATCTTACCAGTGTCACACAAGACAACATCTTACCAGTGTACAAAAGACAAATTTCCGGGCCCCAAAGGAAATTTTTACCAGGCACACAAGAAACAAAGTGTCACACAAGAACATTCTTACCAGTGTCACACAAGACAATTTTACCGGCACACAAGACAGCATCTTACCAGTGTCACAAAGAAACATTTCCAGTGTCACACAAGACAACATCTTACCAGTGTCACACAAAAAAATCTTCCAGTGCCCCACAAGACAACATCTTACCAGTGTCACACAAGACAACATCTTACCAGTGCCCCAAAAACAACATCCAGTGTCAAAAAAGAAACATCTTACCAGGTAAAAGAAACATTTACCAGTGTCACACAAGAAACATTTTATCAGTGTCACACAAGACACAACATTTACCAGTGTCACACAAGACAACATCTTACTGTCACACAAGACACAGCATCTTACCAGTGCACACAAGACACAACATTTTACCAGGTCACAAAACCCATCACACCCCGGGCATGACACCCTAAATTTAACTTGACACCCATCACATTAACTCGTGACAACCCACAAGCGCTTACGGACAACGTGTCAAATGACCTCCCTTTTCTTATCGTCATGACCCCCTTACTTCTCCGTGTCTCAATAGACACCCTTGCCTCTGTTACGACACCTCACAGTGTCACACGACACTTTTCGTGTAAATGACACGCCCTCCTTTCACACGACACCTTCTCTATCGTGTCCCATGACCCCTTTTTTTTTTGTCAAAACCCCCCCTTCATAAGACACTTTTTCCTTGTGTCATGAACGCCTTTTTGTCAATTCCCTTGAACAGTTTTTGACCAAGTGACTGTCACATGAGCCATCTGTGTAAACTTGTCGGCCCCCAAAGTCGGCAGAAACTGGTCTGGCGAGCTGGGATACAAGTAAGGCAATCACTGATGCCATCCACAGCTTTAAGAGCCAGCCCCAGTCAAGTGGGAATTACTTCATGCCAGGTTCCCCCCCTGAAAAACTGTAGTGACGTCACACTGAGCACTGCAGCCCAGTTTCTGGTGTGCAGTACCCAAGGGGCCGCAACCATTCAACCCAATTTCTTTTCAGGGTTCGCAACACCCCCACCACAGGATAACCCGGGAGCGTATAAAAAAAAACATCCAGACAGAAACATCCCGGGAAAAAACCTCCCGGAAACCCCCATATTACAAAATAAAATCATTTGTAATAAAGGACTGTTCAGGATAACAATAAAGTCTCAGATTTAATATTTAATATATTATTATTAATATAAAACGTAGTTACCCCTTTTAAATAGCTATATAAAAATTTTTAAAATAAAAGATCTTAGATTTAGCTACATTTAAAACTTTTAAATCAAAAAAGGGTTTAAAAATAACAAGTAAAAAAAATCATAAAATTAGTGCCATTGTCAAAAATTGACTCTCTACTTGTTTCGTGTCACCTGACAAACACCGGGTTCCCCTGACTTTTCACAATCAGGCTCACAGGGTACAATACACCCTGGCTAGTCCGTGTTGCCTGAAAACCCTTTGCAGGTATAACACACCCGGGGTTTCCCCACTTCTGTCCATCGTATCTTTCAAAGCTCATCAGGTACTACACCCTTGGGCTTCCCCGCCCGTGTTCCTGATGGAAAAGATTTTAAAAACCCTGAGTTAAAATCTCACTCCACGGGTGTCCAAAATCAATGTATGCCATGAGGTAGTCTGGTGAATACTCTCAAAATCCAAATACATCGTGAAGTCTCCGTCAACAGCAGTTCCAAAGTCAGGAATACACTCTCAAGGAAATCCATGAGAAACCAAAACAGGGCCTGTCACCAAGTGTGTCTGGGGTATACTCAAACAGGTCCTGTCACCAGGTGTGTCTGGTGCACCTCAAAGGGGGCCCGTCACCAGGTGGGGTCTGGTGCACTCTGTCAAACCGGCTTAGCAGTCCAACATTGGGTCTGATGACGTTCCCCTGGTACTGCCGGCCGACAGGGTAAAATCTAACCATCTTTATAGGTAGGGGGCCGCAACAGTGTAGAAATGCAAAGTCTGTACCCTTTCCAACCCGAATACTTCAGCAAAGGGGAAAATGTTTTCCCCCTTTGGTCTCTTGAATACTGGACACCAGACTTATCACCTGTGGAAGACTGTCTTTGGAGTTTGAAACAGTCTGAGATAAGATGGCCCTCTTATACCAGTAACGACACTGCATACCCATCTATAAATACCTTCTGGTCTTTAGAGGTGGAGTAGTTCGCTCCGGGTTCAGTCTTCATGCCAACCCGGGACCCCTTACCCCGGGGGTCCTTCCTCTCGGAAGATCTTGGGGAAAAAGATGTCTTTGGGGCCCCTCCGTAACTATTAACATCAAGAGTGCCTGCCAATTTTACTACTTCCTTTCGAAATTAACTTGTTTATGCCAAGAAGACTCACCTAATGAGCAACAGACTTAAAACGTCATCTAAGAGAATTAATTAAAGAAATTTACCGAAATGTAAGACTCCCGCCACTCTTTTACCACTTTTTAAATTTTTTTTGGGTGGAATGTAGTAAAATTTACGCACGTTTTGCCTTGGTTTACGCCTATTCAACTTAAATTCATTGCTCTGTTTAGCAGAGGGTGCATTGATATACACTAAACACAGTAATCTTTTTAAGGGTAGAGCAATTCTTCTTTAGAGGCTATAACAAGAGAGGAAAGGGATGCTTAGAGCTTTTCACATCTCTCATACACCGAACGAAAATTCACCATTTATTCAAAAATTGAACTCTAATTTTTTCAAAGATCTATTGATTGTTGATGGTACACTGATCCCAGCGCCCCTGCCACTTTTAAAACATTTCTTCAACTCCCGTTTTCCCAATGGCCTCTGCAACGGCTTGCGAATCGGAATTATTATATATAAAATATATATATATATATATATATATATATATATATATATATATATATATATATATATATATATATATATATATATATATATCGTTATATAGTAAAAAGGGTTGGAGACAAAAACCCCCTAGGGGGGTACTCCCTCCTGCCAGGTGACTGTGAAACAGAAACCTGAAACTGTTTTACATGATGGGAGGATTGCTTGGGGGTCTTTTTTCTGTCTCATAAACATGCAAGATTTCAGGGGACGTCTTGTTTCTTCTACTTACCTTAGGTCCCCTAAAAACATGTCACGTTTTTGTTTCACACTCATCTGAGTTTTTTTTGATTTTATCTTAATAGTTCTTGTTTTTTATTGCTTTTCCCTTTTATATCCAGGGGGGGTGGAATAAAACCCTTTCCCCCGTCCGTGTGTTGTAAAAGTCAACTAAAATGCCGGGAACAATGGGGGTAGAACCCCTTTTTTCCTTTAGCTTTAAAAAAAGAAGAAGAAAACCGTCAAAATGGATGTTTGAATGTGCGGGGTGTTTTGGGAAAGATAAGAAAGAGATGATTGTAGATGTTATGAATGAAAAAAAAGCTGGATGTCCTGGCTTTAAGTGAGACAAAGCTGAAGGGGGAGGGGAGTTTCAGTGGGGGGAAATAAATGGGGTTAGATCAGGGGGTTTTAAATAGAGTTAGAGCTAAAGAAGGAGTGGCAATAATGTTGAATAACGAAAGGGTAAAAAAAGGAATATAAATGTATAAATTCAAGGATTATGTGGAGTAAAATAAAAGGGTTTAATGTGAAAAGTGGGGTTTGTAAGTGTTTATGCACCTGGAGAAAGAGGGAAAGGGAGAGGAGAGAGAGAGGGGATTTTAGGAAATGTTGAGTGAGTGTGTGTTGAGTTTTGAACCAAGTGAGAGAGTAATTGTGGTTGGGGATCTTAATGCTAAAGGGGGAAAAAAGTTGTGGATGGAGTAGTAGGGAAATTTGGGGTTTAAGGGGGAAATGTAAATGGGGAACCATTAATTGAGCTATGTGTAGAAAAAGGTTTGGTAAAAGTAATACATATTTTATGAAAAGAGGATAAATAAATATACAAAAGATTAGCACGTAAGGAAAGTAGTTTTTGGGTTAGAAGGGGGTAAAAGGTTGATGAGTAGGTTTTAGGATGTACATGTTTATAGAAGGGCAACGGATATATCAGATCATTATTTGGGTTTTAGCTACAGTTAGAGTAAAAGGTAGATGGGACAAAAAAAAAATGGCCCGCAAGTAAGAGAGAGGTAAAAGTGTATAAACTAAGGGAGGAGGAAGTTAGGGTGAGATATAAGCAACTATTGGCAGAAAGGTGGGCCAGTGCAAGTAGGGAGGGGGGGGATTGAAGAGGGGTTGGGGTAGTTTTTAAAAAAGCAGTATTAGGGAAAGTGGGGCAGAAGTTTGTGGCTATAGGAGGGGGGGGTGCAGGAGGAAAAAGGGTGGGGTGGAATGAAGAAGTAAAGGGTGTGATAAAAAAAAAAAGGTAAATGAGAGGTTTTACAAAACAGAAGTGTTAATAGAAGAGCAGAGTATATGGAGAGTAAAAAAAAAGGTGAAGAGGAAAAGGTGGAGAGTGCAAAAGAAGAGCGGAGAAAGAATGGGAGGCTGTCAAGAAATTTTGCTGAAAAAGAAAATTTTTTTGGGGTGAATAAAAAAGGTAAGAAAGCCTAGGGAACGAATGGATTTGTCAGTTAAAAACAGAGTAGGGGGGTTAGTGATGGGGGGCTGAAGGGATTGGGTGATGGCGGGAATATTTTGAGGAACTTTTAAATGTCGATGAAAAAAGGGGGGCGGTAATTTCAAAGGGGAGGTACAACATCGTTTAGGAGTGAAAAGAGCAGGATGTGAGTGGGGGGGGTGTGGGGGCCCTTTTAGAATGAAAAGGGGGGAAAGCAGCTGGGAAATTTACGGAATCATGACAGAAATGTTAAAAACAGGGGGGATATAGTGCTGGAGTGGTTGGTATTTTTTTTTAATAAATGTATGGAAAAAAGGGGGAAAGGAAATTTTGGGGTTGGCAGAGAGCATGTATAGTTCCTTTATATAAAAAGGGAAAGGGGGCAAAAAGAGTGTAAAAAATTTTGGGGAATAAGTTTACGGTATACCAGGTAAAATGTATGGCGGGGGTTTTTATTGAAAGCATTAGAGGTAAGGCAGAGAATAGGATTGCAGATGAGCAAGGAGGCTTTTGAGTGGGGGGGGATTTTAGATCAAGTGTTACAGGAAGCATATATGTAAAATATTTAGATAAAGGTAAAAAAGTTTTTTTTGAATTTATGGGTTTAGAAAAGGCATATGATAAAAGTGGATAGGGGGGCAATGTGGCAAATGTTGCAAATTTTATGGAATAGGTAGTAAGTTACTGAAGGCCAAAGAGTTTTTTTTGAGGATAGTGGGGGGCCAAAAATTAGGGGGTGTAGGAGAGGGGGTTCCCGGTAAAAGTAGGTCTTGGGGGATTTTAATGTCACCATGGGTTTAATATATTTATAGATGGGGTTGTAAAAAATTGCTAGGGGGTTGGGGAGAGGGGTTGGGGGTTTAAAATTTTGGGGGGAATTAAATGAAAAGGGGGGACAGTTACTTTTTGCTGATGATAATTTCTTATGGGAGATTCTAAAAAAGTTGCAAAAGGGTTTGTGTACGAGTTTTGGGGGGGTGTTAAAAGGGAGAAAGGTTGTTAACATAGATAAGAGTGGGATGAGGGTATCAAACGATTTAAATAAAGAAAAAATTTGGGTTCCCTTGGAGAGAGGGGTTATGGAAGAAGTAAATGTTTTCCCGATATTTGGGAGTTGACGGGCAGCGGATGGGTTTATGAAGGATGAGGTTAACCATAGAATTGATGAAGGAAAAAGGGGATGGTATTTATTTTGGAGACAAAAAAGTTATCCATGGAGGCAAAGAAGGGAATGTACGAAAGTATATGGTACCAACACTCTTATATGGGTTTGAAGCATGGGTTGCAAATGCTGCAGCGAGGAGGAGGCTGGAGGCAGTGGAGATGTCCTGTCTAAGGGCAATGTGTGGGGGTAAATATTATGGAAAATTGGAAAGTAAAAATTTGGAGAAGATGTGGGGTTACTAAAAGTATTTGTCAGAGGGCTGAAGAGGGGTTGTTGAGGTGGTTTGGTCATTTAGAGAGAATGGATCAAAGTAGAATGACTTGGAAGCGTATAAATCTGTAGGGGGGAAGGCGGGGGAGGGACGTCCTAGAAAAAGTTGGGGGGAAGGGGGAAAGGAGGTTTTGTGGGGGGGGGCTTGGACTTCCCAAACATGTGTGAGCGTGTTAGATAGAATTTAATGGAGACGAATGGTTTTTTGGGGCATGACGATCTGTTGGAGTGTGAGCAGGGTCATTTTGGGAAAAGATTTTGGGAAAACCCGTTAATTGATTTAGTTGGACTTGAGTCCCAAATGGGAAGTACAATGCCTGCACTTTAAAGGAGGGGGCGGGGATAGTGACAGCTGGGAGGGACTTTTCTCAGCTGTGGATCTGAGCTCCTCTGCAAAGACAGTGATTATGTATGAGTGTGGTGAAAGTGTTGTTGATAAAGATTTTCTTTTTGATTTTTTTTCTTTGGGGCCCCGCCTCGGGGGGGACGGCTGACTTTTTGAAAAAAAAAAAAAATATCGTGCCGAATACGTAAAACCTGCGATTTTGGCTTAAATAGCAACTCACTTCTTTTCCGAATAGGACAAGGGAAAAAGTGTGTATGCGATTATTTCCAAAAAAACATTCTGAACCAAACGAAAAAAAAAATTCCATTGTGTTTGTTTATTTTATTTAATATCTAAAAAATATTTAGTTGGATTAGGCTAAATTTAAAATGCCTTGTTTTTGGGTTTGGGAAAATTTCCTAAAGGTTCTTTTGGCACCACAAAATCATTAATTTTTTTTAAAACAAAATGCCAAAAAAATATCTTTAAATTTTAAAACCAGTTTTACTTATTCGACACGAAAAATATATATATATATAAATATATATATATATATATATATATATATATATATATATATATATATATATATATATATATATATATATATATATATATATATATATATTTATATATATATATATATATATATATATATATATATATATATATATATATATATATATATATATATATATATATATATGTCGGGCCCATTAGGGAAAAATTGCGATTTTGGCTTATATAGAACGCCCCCTTGCCATATAAAGAAAAGTGAAAATTGTGTATGCAAAACTTCGCCAAAATCATTCTGACCATAACGAAAAAATATATTTCATTGTGTTTGTTTATTACTAAATAATTTAAGATCTAAAAAATATTTAAATTTTTTGGCAAAATTTAAATTTGTTTTTTTAATAAGGTTAGGTAGGTTTTCAAAAACTCTTGGTTTTATAATTTTTTCATTAACATAAAAAGAAAAAATATATCTTTTAAAAGTATAAAGAAAATTTTTTTGAAAAGGGAAATTAAATTTTTGATGAGTTCTTGCAAATTTACCAGTTTTACCTAATCGGCACGACAAAATATATATATATATATATATATATATATATATATATATATATATATATATATATATATATATATATATATATATATATAAAAAATTTATATTTTTTTCCCGTTTTGTCGAATAAAAAACGGGTCAATTTCTTTAGAGATATTTTTTTAGCTTTTATTTAAAAAAAATTAAATTTTGCAAAAGAATCTTAAACTACTAACCTTAATAACAACCCGGTTTAATTTAGCCTAATCCAACTAAATTTTTAGATACTAAATAATAATAAACAAACATATATATATATATATATATATATATATATATATATATATATATATATATATATATATATATATATATTTATTATTATATATATATATATATATATATTATTATATATATATATATATATATATATATATATATATATATATATATATATATATATATATATATATAATTTTGAGTAGAAAAATTTTTTCCCTATATTTTAAATTTTTTTTTCAAAATTATTAAGTCTCAAAAAATTAAACTACCTTTTTTAAAAGAAGACCCATTTAATTAGAGGTTTAAAAAATGGAGGTACTTTTATAAACAAAAATTATTGGTAGGAAAAGGGATTTTAAAAAAAAAATTTAAAAAGAAATGTTGGTTGAGGAGATGGGGTTTCAAAAAGACGGATGTGTTAAAAAAGATGGATGAATTTAGATAAATATAGATGCATTTAGGGGGGGATGGGGGTTAGCAGAGAGGCTTATTTTGGGAAAGATGGAGGTTTTGGGAGAGATGAGGGTTTTTTAAGAGATGAGTTGAGGGGGATATAAAAGTTAAACTGAGATATGGAGGTTAAAAAGAGATGGGGTAACTGATGTTTGTGTGTTGTGTGGAATCAGCGGGGGGTTTTGTTGACTGATCTCAACTTTTCAAGTGACCTGACCAACAACAACCTCAACTATACTTCAACACCTCACGCACCTTAATGGCCACGGTAGTACGTCATCCCCCTCTCCTGTTCTTCTTTTTCTTTTTCCCTTTTTCTGCTGCTGCTTTTCCCTGGTTTTCCCCCCAAGATGCCTTATCCGTCGTCTCCAATATATCTGCTTGAAACCCTTTTACATGCACCCCCCATCCGGTTGTCTGGGGGGAGATTTATCTTTTTTTAAAGCTTTTTATTGGAGCGTTAAAAAACCTAAATGGGTCACTATTTTGTATTATTGGAGCGTTTTGGCCCATTCTGTAATTGATTTTAAAAGGGGACTTAAGTTGAGTTCCTCCGTCGCTCTGGTCCCCCCTGATCACCCTCAGACGATCGACTTTTTTAAAAATTTTGGGAATCTAGTTTCCCCCAAGGATCTACTGTCTTTTTTATTTACTTAGCTAAGAGCTTAATGTTTGTATCCGAAGGCCCGATCATAGTGATTATTTCCTGGAATTCCCCAGAATCAGTTAAAAATTATTAAATCTTTTTCCCTCTCAATAAAAATACGTGTTTTTTAGGAAATATAAACCCCTTGATATTCCCATTATTACACTGAGTGTATGTGGCTCGATCCCCGGAAAAGGGTGAAAGCTTTGGGGCATGTTTCCCACCTGCTGCCCCCCTTACCTAGCAGTAAGTAGATATTTGGGGGTTTTAAAAGACCGTTGTGGGGGTTTCATCCCGGGGGCTTTGAAATGAGCTGAAGTAAGATAACCCACCTTTAATTCTGTATGTGAGATGCTCTCCAAATTACTTCCGGGTACCGTCAAACCCCCCAACTCATACCCAAGGCTTTAAAAAAGGGTAAGACAAAGGGGAGAGAGAGAGAGAGAGAGAGAGAGAGAGAGAGAGAGAGAGAGAGAGAGAGAGAGAGGGGGAAAGAGGGGGAGAGGGGGACCCCCTTCCTGGAAGGTGAAGAAAAAAGTGTAGGTGGTGCTCAGTGTCGATCTTGGCGTCTGAACTGGGTCTTTGGGCTACATACCAATCCTGGGGGGTTTTGGGGGGTCAATCCCCCCGGGACCTGTCCAAAACTGGCCCTCACGGTGGATGGGGGCTGATCAATCAGGCTGTTACTGTTGTCCCCCCCAAACCGACGTACGAACCATCCCCCTGACTTTGGCATCCCCATTTTAAAGAGGTCAACTGGTAACCCTATTTATGCTGGGAGGGCAGTTGAACATTTTTGAGCCCTGACACTCATTGTTTGTCTCGGGTCCCGGGGGCGTTAAAACCCCCTCGGTATATTTTTGGCCCCCTGTTTTCTTTGGGGGGATGTTGCACCGCCTGCCGAGGTTTTGGTTTGTATGAGGTTTTCCCCGCGTGCAGATTTGGGACTGTCCTCTTGATTTTCAAATTCATTTCATGTATTTTTCTCGCCTGCACCGGAGTACAGATCAAGGGACTTTAACCTTTCCCCGAATTTGTTTGCTTTATGGTATTTTACGTACAGTGAAAATATAAAATAATAATAATAATAATAATATCTTTATTTCTAAATACATGTAAAGGTATTCAAAAAAGTTGACTCTGCCCACAAAAACCTTTTTTTAAAATTTTTTGGGAAAATTGGTCGTTTTTCCCCGGTCGACCCCACCAGTCTACAACTCTGATCCCCATATACCCTTTTTAACCTTCGTCATGACTCCTCTAGGTATCTTGTCGTAACCTTCATTGATGATTCCCCCCAGGTTAAATTGGTGACCTTCATTGATGACTCCTCCCGGTATTCTTGTCTTATAACTTTTTTGATGATTCCTCCGGTATAACCCCTTTAACCTTCGTTGATGACTCCTATTTCTTGCCTTGTAACCTTTTTTATGACTCCTCCCGGTTTCTTTTTTGAACCTTTTTTTGCTCCTCCAGGATTCTTGTCTTGTACTTTTATTATGCTCCTCCCGGTATTCTTGTCTTGTAACCTTTATTGTCCCCCAGGTATTCTTTCTTGTAATTTTTATTGATGACTCCTCCAGGTATTCTTGTCTTGTAACCTTTTTGAGCCCCTCCAGGTATTCTTGCGTAACCTTTTTTATATCCCCCGGGGACCCTTCTCTTGTCCTTTTTTGATGATTGGGTTTTTGTCTTGTATTCTTTATTAATGACTCCCCCAGGTATCTTGAAACCCTTCTTTTTAAAACTTTAGTTGTATATATAAACCCACAATTATATTTTATAAATTATGTTTTATACCAGAAACCATAGATTTTCACCCCTTCTTTTGGTATGAAAAGAAAAAAAGAAAAAAAAATAAATATTAATAATAAAAATTAAATAATAATAATAATAATAATAAAAATACAATTTAAAATTAATAATAATATTAATACTGATGAAAACAATAGTAATAATTTAGTAGTATTATATAGTAATAATAAAAAAAGCAATAAAATAATAAAAATAATAATATTAATAATATTAATAAAAAATAATAATAATAATAATAATAATAAATTTTATAATAAAAACCCTTAATCCGGGAAAAATGAAACATTTCTCACGTGTCTATCCCTTATGTCATCCCTTCTCCGTCCGTGTCTTACCCGTCTCTCTCTTTCCTCTCCCGTCGTCAGCTTCACATCTACCTGTCTCTCTGGTCGACACGAACGGTGTCTGCGTCTTGGGGCTGAGTCTGCCCCCCTTTGTCCCGATGGCAAGGGCTTCCCCCCCCTGAACCCAAGGTTAGCTGACGTCCCTCCTCTACCAGGCTAGCTACTACGTTGACAACGCCATTGAGGGGCCACAGGGTGAAACGTCCCACGACGCTCAAATTTTTTTGGGGAGGTGAGCTCTTTAATGGGTCTGGACTTTCTGGGCACCCCCCGTCGAAAGGGAAGTGTACTTGTTTCCCCCCCCCCCCTTTCCTGTACGTTTACTCTGTGGTGTACATGCAGGGGGGGGAGGCATCAGGGGGGCCAGGGGGTACATGCAGGGGCGAGGGGTACATGCAGGGGGGGGGGGAGTGACATGCAGGGGGGGAGGACATGCAAGACAAGCGCCCACACAGAAAGGGTTTTCCACACGGTAAGTGACATAGGGTGGCTGCATATTGATATTATTGTTTACCCCATTGTAACAAGTGGGAGAACAACCACCATAAACCATTCGGTAGCAACCACTGGTTTAGCGCTTCTATTTGATTATAATAATAACAACTGGTAGTAGCAATCATCAATTTAACAAGTGGTTGGTAGAAACCACCATTAAAACGTGGTTGTAAACCCCCAATAACAAGGGGTAGTAGCAACCCCCAAAAATAAAATCAAGAAACATATCGTTACGCCCTATTATATGGGTTTAAGATGGAACACCAGCGAGAGAACAAGTCACTAAACAACAGAAAATTTAAGGAGAACCTACCCGTGTTTGTTTTTAAAAAAAAATCACCCTTGATATTCGCATTCACATGGAAAATTTGCTATCTATTAAAATAATTTTAAAAAACAGAGAGCAATAAGGGTTCTCTCAATGGCATCAGTTCTTACCCACTGAAAAAAACTTTTGTGTGCTCACCTAATTTGGCTGCAGGGGTCGAGTCAAAGCTCCTGGACCCGCCTCTTACTGGTCACCACTAGGTCCCTTTTCCCTCCAATGTTTTCATACCTCTTATTAAATTTTTATGGTTGCCCTTTAAAACCTCACTTTCCTCTTTCCACTTCCCGACAACTCTTGGGTTTAAGAAATACTTTTTAACATTCCTGTGACTCATCTGAGTCTTCAATATCAATCCCCCTTTTGCATGTCCCATCTCTGGTTATGTCTCTGTCCACCTTTCGATTCCTCTCAGTATTGTATATGTCGTTATGATGCCCCCTGTCCCTCCTTCCTCCAATGTCGTGGGTCGATTTTTCTTAACCTCTCCTCATAGGACATGTCCCTTAGCCCCTTGTAGCCTCGTTGAAAACCCTTTTCCTTTTCTCTTTTTCGCGATTTGGGCCGGTGAGGTTTCCAAAACTTGGCTGTTTCCCCAAGGGGCCTGACGTACGCGGTGTACAGAGTCCGGAACGGCCCTTGAGTTTCAGAATACGGACCAGGCCCACCCATCTAAACCCCTCTGTAGTCCTGCCTTATCCTCCTGCGACTGAATTCCGCATTAACCCGTCGTATGAAAACAGAGAACTTCGGTCTATTCCTTCCTATGTCATTCACATATACGGAACAACACCCGACTATGGGAACCCGCTTGTCACGGCCCCCCTTGATACCTTTTCCCCTTCCTGTGGTTTCTATGACCCTTTTTAGTCCTTTCCCCTGTTTCCTGCCGGGTCCCCCAGTTTTTCCCTTTTGTGAAACTTAAAAACCTTCAGTCAAAAAAAATGCAATCTCCCCACCCCTCTCTTTTCCTTACTTGTGGGTAAAAAACAAATTTTCCCGCCCCTGAATCCGTGGGTTGTCGTTGATAACTCTTTTCTGGTGTTCCACCACTCTTCTCCTGATAATCTTCTCCATGACTTTTCATATTAAATTTTAATGGCTGTTTTTTAATGCCGTATTCTTCCTTTTTTAAAAAAAGGGGGCTACATTTCCCTTCTTCCATACTTCAGGTAGTCGCCTGTTTCGATAGATGTTTGAAATTGTTGTTAGTGGTACACAGAGCTCCTCTGCTCCCTCCCCCAGGCCCCAGGAGTTGTTATGGCCCCCACCCTTTGGGGAATATCATTTCCCTAGCACCTCTTCACCTCCCCCTCAGTTATGTTCTTTTCAGTATTTGGGATTCCCACCTCTCCTTTTTTCTGGAGTTTTTTTTGTCCCACTGAATTTTTTAAATCTAAAATTCCTTAAACTTCGGGTCGTTTCGAAAACCCTCCTTCTTTCCTCAGCCTGTTCGGTCTTTGACTGTTGTTTTCTTTGATGGGCGTACAACAGCGTCAGGTCAGACTTTTCTTTCATTGCTATTCATTTCGATTGTCTTGAGCCCCCCCCTTCCCGTGCAATTTTCTTGCTTTTCCCACTACTCTCCTTGTTCCTCTGGGTCCTTTCCTTCATCTTTTTCCCCTTCCATTTTTGGTTTTTCCTCTCTACATTTTTGGGTACTAAAGGCTCTCCTGGCCTTCTCATTATGTCTGTTCCCCGGGGGCAAACCCCCCTCCTTTTCCTTGCTATTGTTGTCAAATTTCCATCATTTATTTTTTGTTTTCCCCTGCCATTTCTCTGTCCCACTGGACCCGCAGGAATTTCCTAGCCGTGTAGTCCCCCTTTGTAGTTTGATTTCATTCTTCCTTTCCTTCCTGTCTCTCTCCATGAAACCTAATATGTATTCGAAACAGAACCGGGTCACTGCCGAGGGGCCTTTCATACGTGATGTCCTCGATATCTGCTTTTTCAAGGGGTACAGGTCCAGTCGCTGTTTTCTCCCCCCTCGGTAGTGTCTAACGTGTTGATTCATGGGGTTTTTCCAGTACCATCTCCATCTTGCGCTCCACGTTTCTCGGCCCCCTTTGGCTAAAGGGTTTTCCCCGTCATTTCTTCGTGACTGAAGTCCCCAACCCAATCCGCCTGCCCGCAGGGGCCCCACACTTAGCCAGTGTATCACCATCTTTTGTTACTCTCATCTTTCTTGTTTTGGGCTTTCCTGGTGGATAATACAACACAATCACCACCTTGGGGATCCCCTGTCTAAATATTTCTATTATGTTTTCCCTTGTTTTTCCTGTGTGCGATTGTGTGTGTGTGTGTTTAGTTCCTTTTTGTCCTAGGAAATGTCGATTAGACATGGCCTGTTGTATGTATTTTTTGGGTGTGTTTTGGTGTGTGTTGGGTTTTAACGAAACACTTTTTTTAAATTTTCGGCCCCGCCGGGGAAAATTGAACCCGGGCCCCTCCGTGCGTAAAAAGGCGCAGCCCCATATGTGTGTACTCATAATTGGGGTTTGCAGGGGTCGAGATGGAGACTCAGTGTGTGTGTGGGGCTAATTTTTTGAAAGCAGTTGGGGACTGACCCCCAAATTTAAATTTAAGTTACAAGGTGAACTATTCCGGAGCCCACATCCTCACTGTGATTGACAGATATTTACAAATTGTAGTTATTATTCAGTGAGAAAGGGGGCCCCGTCCTCTACTGACGAAAAGCTCCAGGGTTTAAGCTAATTAAATGTACTTCAGGAGAAGGTTCTGTTGATGCACTAAAAAAAAACAGTTCTTGTCGGGCCACAAACTGGTGGTACCAATCACCATTATAACAAGTGGTTTTCCCCCCCAAAAAAAACTGGAGTAGCAACCCCATTATAACAACTTTTAACAAAAATATCAACTGGTAGTTACAACCATCACTTCAGCAATCAGCAGTGGTAACCACAGTTAACCACAATCAACCATCAACCACAATCAACCATTGATCACGGCAGAGATGGGGATCAGCAGCGTTGCCAGTGTCTTGGTGGTAAATGAGGGGAATGGTAGGTGGGAACACTGCTCCAACATTAAAAATTTTGGCTCCTCTACCTGGTAATAAACCTTATTTGACTATTTTTTTACCTTTATTGTTGGTTAATTGGGGAGGTGGGGAGACATGGAGACAGGGAGGTGGGAGACAGGGAGGGATGGGGGAGGGAGATGGTGAGAGGGGAAGGGTAGAGGGAAGTTGGGAAGTGGGGAAGGTACGGGAGAGGGAAGCAAGAAGGCGAGGTATGGGAGGATGGGATGGTTGGGGGGACCAAAAACGGAGGAGGGGACGTAGGGAAAAAAGGGGAAGGAGGAAGGAGGAAGGGGGAGAAGAGAGGGAAGAAGGGGGAAGGAGGAGGAGGAGATTAGAAAGGATGGGAAGAGGAGGAAGATGGAAGAAGGGGGAATTGGAAGAAGGGAAGATCCTCTGCAACCTCATCATCTTTTGTTACTTTTCAGTGCTCACATACTGTACTATCACTGTACTCATCACTGTACTCATCAATGTACTCCTCAGTGTACCTATCAGTGTACTCCTCTAAAATGCTTACATGCTTATTAATATGCTTACAATAGCTACGAAAACTCTTACAACGTTACAAAGAATTACGATTAAGGGGTTACTTACAATGGTTACAAAATGGTAAAAGTTTACTGTGTTTTCAAACATGATTAAAGTTGTTACAGATAATTACGAAAATGCTTACAAATACTTACAAACGGCCCTAGTCTGAAGTATGATGGAGAGACATTAAACAAGGCCTAGTCTGAAGTATGATGGAGAGACATTAAACAATGGCCCTAGTCTAAAAGGGTTTATGGAGACATTAAACAATGGCCTAGTCTGAAGTATGAGGAGAGCATTAAACAATGGCCCTAGTCTAATATGAGGGGAGACTTAAACAATGGCCTAGTATGAGGGAGACATTAAACAATTGGCCTAGTCTAAGTATGAGAGAGCATTAAACAATGGCCCTAGTCTGAAGTATGAGGAGAGACATTAAACAATGGCCTAGTCTGAAGTAAGAGGGAGAGACACTATCATGCTGAACACTTGTTCTTTATCATTCTTGTTTGTCACTCATTACACCTAACAGTATTTTATTATTTGTTTACCTGGCGGATGTTTTCGGAGGGAGGAGGTGTTGTCAACCCCCCTGTGGTCAGTCCATGACCAGGCCTCCCTGATACTGCTGGCCTCACGCAGTCCAGTATACGAACCACAGCCGGGCTGATAAAGAACTGATTTTAGGATCATATCCAATTCTTCTTAAGAAAGCAAGGGCTCTTTATTTCCCCTTATGTATGGTGGAGACTGGACAACAGTATTGGGCCCCTTACACTTATTGTGCTGTTTCTCATTGTATTTCCAAGTTGCCGAAGCTCATGTTTTCAGAAGTGATTTGTGTGTGCAGATTTGGGACCAATCAGTCTACGATTTTCCAGTGTAATATGACGAATCTTTGTTGCCTGCATGCCAAGGAGTACTGATCATGGACTTCAAAATTATCAGTAATTTATGTGCTTGACTGAATTTTTTAAAAAGTTCTCTGTGCATTTTCTAGGTCTGCAACTGAACCTGCCTTTAAAGAACTGTTAGTGTATAGTAGTATTCAGCCTAGAGAAAAAGTTACTTAAAGAGGCTCATCATAGGCCTTGCACCCCTAGTTTTGAATATCCATCTTATAATTATCCTCACAGTTATAATAATGATACTGTTGTAATCCTTAAAAATGAGATCTTCTGACATTCTAGTTTTCGATCTAGGAGTGATTAGTTAGTTTTATACTCCGTTCTGTTTGTTTACTCAGTTTTCCGATAACGGGTAACTGAAATTTGTCCTCGTTGAACATCATACTGTCTTCTGCGGCCTCTGGAAGACTTGGTTTATATCATCTTGGGGATCTGCTGTGTCCTCAATAAGGGGTCACTCTCATGTAGATTCTAGTACCTTCTACAAAGGACGATAAGATGTTCCTTTTTCAGTATTTTTGCATAACAATGGACGACCAGTCAAAGTCTCTATATACTAGATCAGCTTTTGTAGGTTTTCCCGTGTTCCCGGACGATATCGATGGTCCCGTAGTTGCAAAAAGCAGGATCAACCAGCTCTAAACCCATGATGCCCTGGGGTTTGCAGTGGTCCAGTAGTTGCAAGAAGCAGGATCAACCAGCTCTAAACCCATGATGCCCTGGGTTGTCAGTGGTCCAGTAGTTGCAAAAAGCAGGATCAACCAGCTCTAAACCCATGATGACCTGGGTTGCAGTGGTCCCGTAGTTGCAAAAGCAGGATCAACAGCTTAAACCCATGATCCCTGGGTTGTGCAGTGGTCCAAATTGCAAGAAGCAGGATCAACAGCTCTAAACCCATGATCCCTGGGTTGTGCACTTGTTGAATCTTGTTTCTCAAGATCCACATTTTGAAAATGTGGAACGTTAATGTTATCAGTCAAAATTCTTTGTTTTTACTTTGCCACCTTTGTGAAAAAAGGGGATATTTGCAAAGACCCCCGTGTCTAGGCTCCCCCTCCTAGAATATTTAAGGCATTGAATGATAGTGTTTTCTTGAAGAACATGGAATTCCATGAGGGGGCCTGTGCAGAGGTGCAGGGTATGTTTTAGCTTTCCTAAAGTGGGTTCGGGCTAATTCCGAAACTTTGGAGATATTGATAAGGTTTTGAGTTTTGTTCGTGAAGAATTCGTTTAACTGTCGACTTTGAGTCTGAATAACGGCTCATTAAACACAGAGTCACATTGAGACTGTCTTCAGTTTTAGCTCCTCGTTTGAGAAGGACCTCATACTGATGCAGTTATTTCCTTGATATGGCGTATGAGAAGTATTTTGGATATTTTGAATTACATTTATTGCTTTTTTGCCCTCTGTCTCTTTTGGACTCAATGATTTATTCGATGTGTTCAGTACCCTTTATTTTTCTAACCTAGTTTTCTTTCCGCACTTCAGAGAGTCAGCAACCTTTGGGAAATTCTTTATTCTTCGTCTTCGCCCGAAGAAGGAGAGTCTCTCCTTCCTATCTTATATCTTCTCTTTTTCTCTTAATGGTACTTATATATACGTACTTTGAGCAAACTTCTAAAATGCTACGAGTAAATCCTTTATGACATGGTTTTGGATCAATATATCTTGCATGTTAAGTTACGAACCCAGCCACTCAAAAAACTGATTGTATGTATTCAAGGCTATGTAGCATTCTGTATCCTCTGTTAATATGGACGATGTGTCGATACATTAATGACGGGAACAATGTTATTTCGTCTGCTATTAAACCCATCTAGTATATCTTCCATTTATTAGCCTCCACTTTCCACTTTCCTTGCATCTCCCCATTTCCTGTGGTGACGATCATCTCCGTAATTTAAAGCCCCTTTATTTCAACTTCTCAGAAATGTTTAATTATTATTTTTAGAGTTATTTCATAAGACACTGTGTTTACTCTTCTGTAAAGCCAATATGGCCGCTCATCCGGGTACTACCAATATGGCCGCTCATCCGGGTACTACCAATGTGCTGCTCATCCGGTACTACCAATATGGCTGCTCATCCGGGTACTACCATGTGGCTGCTCATCCGGTACTACCAATATGGCCGCTCATCCGGGTACTACCAATATGGCCTCTCATCCGTGTAATACCAACATGCGCTCATCCGGATACTATCAATGGCGCTCATCCGGGTACTACCAATATGGCCGCTAATCCGGGACTATTAATATGGCCGCTCATCCGGGTTACTGGGAAAGTGTTGACATCTCGTGTCATCGAGCGCGTTCCTCTGTATATCTTTCCTTCCTTCTTCACTCCTTTCTTTCTCCCTTCCCTCAGTGTTTCCTTCCCCTCTTCCTTCTTCTTACTCCTTTCTTCCTCCCTCCTTCCTTCCATATTTTCATTCTTCCCTCACTCCCTCTTTCCTTCCTACCCTTCATCCCTTCTCTCCTCTACATGGTATGGAAATGTAATTGTCTTCTCTTTCTGCTCGTCCTCTCTATAATTGTTATAGCGTTCAATTTAATTTTAGAGGCCTCTGCTGAATGTATAATTTTCCTCCATCTGGAGTTTTTTTGTCCTAGACAGTGACTGTGATTGTTGTGGTGATTGTTGTTAGTGATGGTGGCTGCTGTTGTTCTAGTTATTTGGTAGTATTCTGTGATTGTGGTTAGTTATTTTTGTTATTAACGATTGTGCTTGTTAGTGATTGTGGTTGTTTTGGCACTTGTAAGGGATTGTGATTGTTTTAGTGATTTGTTGCTATTATTGTGTTCTGGCGCTTATTGTTAGATTGTGTTGTTTGATTCTTGTGATTGTTCTAGTGATTTGTTGCTACTGATTGTGGCTGCTTTGGTATTTGTTGGTAGTGATTGTTGTTTAGTGCTTGTTAGTGATTGTGATTTTGTGGTTGATGCTAGCGATTGTGGTTGTCCTAGAGAGAGATTAGTGATTGTTGTTGTTGTTTTAGTGACTGTTAATGGTCAGTGTGGTTATTCTTATGCTTGGTATTGTGATTACAGTCAGTGATTGTGGTCATTGTGCTGTTTGTTCCAGTTAATGTTACTGGTGATTGTGGTTGTTCTGACGCTTGTTATTTATGTCTATTTTAGTTATTATTATGGTAATTGTTGTTAGTAATTGTGAGTGTTCCGGTGATTGTTGCTAGTGATTATGATTGTTGTGAGCGACTGTGGTTGTTGTGAGTGATTGTTTAAGTGATCAAGATAGTGGTTATTCTACTGCTTGTGTTATTGAGCGTGGATGTTCTGGTGATTGTTATTAGTAACTGCTATTGTTATTGTGATTGTTGTCAGTAGTTGTGAATATTCTGGTTTTTACTGCTAGTGAGTGTTCTAGTCCCTGAAATTAAGTGTGGCGGTTCTTATGACTGTTTTAAATGATTGTTGTTGTGGTGGATATTGCTAGTGATTGCGGATCTTCTGATGTGTGTTAGTAGTGACTGTGGTTGTTTTGGTGATTGTTGTTGAGTAGATGTGGTGTTATTACGCTTGTTGTTTGAAGAAACTGACTTCATCTATCAGAAATCTTTCCTACGAGGATAGACTGAAGGCACGATAATGAAGGGAATATAATTTTTTTTTAAATAACCAACACAGCACTCACAGCAGTGGGCTCAAGTTGGAAATATTTACATTTAGAAAGTGTATGTAAAGCACTGCTTTGGCAAAGTTGTAGCTGAGTGTCACTGGGGTAAGATTTTGATTCCCTGTTCATCATTTTTCTGATTATTCGTGGGCAGTTGTTGGCTCCAACTTTAACTGGATTTAATGACTTGAGGTCTTGAAGGAAAAGAGCTAAATGTGTGAGAGGTGTGGCAGTCTTGAGGAAGTACAGTAACTGACAGATGGTGGAGGCTGGTGCAACATGTCACATATGTTGGAGGCTGGTGAACATGTCACAGATGTGGAGGCTGGCGCAACATGTCACATATGTTGGAGGCTGGTATAACATGTCACAGATAGTGGAGCCTGGTGCAACATGTCACAGATGGTGGAGGCTGGTGCAACATGTCACAGATGGTGGAGGCTGGTGCAACATGTCACATATGTTGGAGGCTGGTATAACATGTCACAGATAGTGGAGCCTGGTGCAACATGTCACAGATGGTGGAGGCTGGTGCAACATGTCACAGATGGTGGAGGCTGGTGCAACATGTCACAGATGGTGGAGGCTGGTGCAACATCTCACATATGTTGGAGGCTGGTACAACATGTCACAGATGGTGGAGCCTGGTGCAACATGTCACAGATGGTGGAGGCTGATGCAACATGTCACAGATAGTGGAGGCTGGTGCAACATGTCACAGATGGTGGAGGCTGGTGCAACATGCACAGATAGTGGAGGCTGGTGCAACATGTCAGATGGTGGAGGCTGGTGCAACATGTCACAGATGGTGGAGGCTGGTGCAACATGTCACATATGTTGGAGGCTGGTACAACATGTCACAGATGGTGGAGCCTGGTGCAACATGTCACAGATGGTGGAGGCTGATGCAACATGTCACAGATAGTGGAGGCTGGTGCAACATGTCACAGATGGTGGAGGCTGGTGCAACATGTCACAGATAGTGGAGGCTGGTGCAACATGTCACAGATAGTGGAGGCTGGTGCAACATGTCACAGATGGTGGAGGCTTTGCAACATGTCACAGATGGTGGAGGCTGGTGCAACATACTACAACTTACGACAGTACTGAATCTAGAGTGACATCTCCAAGTAATAACTTGCTGGTGCTTCCCGGCAACAAGAACTCGTCAGTAATATCTGAAGTGCTACAGAGGTTTAACACGAATGTGATTTAAAGAACACAGGGACGACCAAACACATTAATCAGTAGTGCACTGGTCAGTGCCGGCACCGACATATACTGGGTGCCATGTGCATTTTATCTGTAATAATCTTGGTAGAACTACCTACAATATGTTAGGTAATAGCACACATGTGCATCTAATGTGATATTGTATTGTTGCATCGTTTCTCTCCAGGAACTTTGTCAAGCCGTGACAGGTTTATATAGGACAAACAGGTCAACAGCTGCCACAAGACGGTACTCAAGTACTCTCTTCAGAGAGCACAAGAGTCAAGTACAGTATTTAACGACATTAGAAATGCAGTCATCTGGAAAAATTGTTTGGATCTCAGGTTATCATTCAAACATCTGTCATGAGAGAAACTTTATAGCATCAGCTAGGTTAAAACATGATAATCTCTGTTTACAATATAAACCAAGGTTTATGCAGACTCTGTTTCTAATGGAGACGATAATTTATAATCTCAAACAAGGGTGTTTAACAAACGCATTGGAATGTATGCAGTAAATCCTCTCAAACATTAATTAAATCATTTGCGTTGCCACAATAATCTTGGATTGGGGTTAGTAACTTCCCC